>JAQZBX010001840.1:19698-78005 GCA_029593785.1 Cabassous unicinctus | reverse complement strand
AAGAGTTACAGTCTGAGTAATGAAGTTGTGCTAACTGAATGCCCAATTTGCAGTAAGTTATGTTTCAGTCTGCAGTGTGTTTACCATTCCCTTTTTATACTTGACTGCATGCTGGAAATTATTTGTATTTTGAAAGCAGTGAACTTTGTTCTCCGGAATGCTCTGAAGTTATGACTGGGATCTATCTTTTCATATCAACTGAATGAATTGTAAACTGTATATGCCTGTGAAGCTCTGGGGTACTGTCTGCAAGCAGAAAACAGCTAGTACCCTTTTGTTTGTTTTCAATTGTGCACTAAGAAATGTGCTTGAATATAATAAGTATGTGTGCATTTTAAAGAACTTACCTTATCTGTGGCTCAGCCTCAAACATATTTAATAAAATGACAGTTCTCATAAAGACAAAGACTGATATCTTCTAAATGATGAGTACCTTTCACCGTACCATTCTTAGAACACCTCTCAGTAACGTATTTGCCAATAGCTAGTCTCATTCAGAGGACTGAAAACAATGTAGTCATATAGGAGTAGGGAATCTGTTATTGAAAGCACATGAACTTGAAAGTGAGTTGGGAGGTCAGTCAAGAGGTAACTCTTATTCACATCTTGACTGGATCTCATAGACTGCCAAAGTGGATACTACCCCAAAGTGTGGGGCTCCTGAGGGCTCTGGAGACATTCAGGTCATATTGTCAGGGCAGATAGCTCCAGAGTTTGATGCCTTGCCAGTGGATTTGTACTCCTTGCCAGGAGTTTGTACTCCTGAGAGTGACAGAGATTAACTCAGTTATGGCTTCCCTACCCATGGCTCATCTCTCCCTTCTATTTGAACCTATACTTGGTGCTGGAGTTGATAGGTGCATGTCCAAGACACTTGAATCTTTGGGCTCTCCATGTGCTGGGCTTCCAGCCTCAGCAGATTTGCAACACCTACTCTCCAATTCATTAGACTCACCCATGAGGAGGTGAGATTGACAACCACCATTCCAAGAAAACAAGAGAGCCTACAATTGCAAGCAAGAGTGACATCCATAGGCTGTATGGTATCAAAGTCCCTCTCAATTAGAGGTGGAGTGAACATCACCATCCCAGAATCCTTAGGATTGGGGAATGGGCTATGGAATAGAGCAGACTTATTGATATTTTACTATAGACTTATTTTGATTCTAGCAATGTAAGAAATTACAACATTGATGTGGAGGTAGTGGCCACTGGAGGCTCTGGGGACAGGGAGAGGTAAAAACAATTGTAACACGGGGGCTTTTTTTGGACTTGGGAATCATCTTGAATGACATTGCATTGACAGACATAGGACATTATATATCTTCCCATAACCTGCAGAATTGTGTGGGTGAGAGTATAACCTACCATGTGAGCTATGGTCCATGTTCAGTGGACCAGTGGACCAGGATGCATTTATCAATTGCAATGAATGTTGTTTATGTGGGAGGGTATGGGAGGTGTACATTTATGTAATCTAAGTATCTTTAATAAAATATATATATATATATATATATATATATATTTTTTTAAAAGGACATGGGAACTGCTGCTTCAAATATGTCCAGAAAAATTTTCAGGAATAATTTTATATACCATTTTTTATTATTCTTATTTTTTTTTAAATCTTCATCTATCTCTTCTAGTTGGATACTTTAATTTTTACTCTATTTTAATTCCTGGCAAGTTTTAAGTTCTGAAGTAGTGAATTTTTTAAGCTAGACAGCCATGAGCTAAAATCAGTATCATTCATGCATGTACTAGCAGCCAAGAAATAATTTGTCAAATAGATGTTGTCTAATTTCTGTCATTAATGTCATATCTTCATACCATTGAATTGCTTAACTATTCCTTTAAACCCTTCTAGGAAAGTTTGGATGAAAATGTAAAAATAAGTTTAGATGTGCATTACATTTTTTTTTTTTTTTGAGGTACTGGTTATTGAATCCAGGACCTCATACTTGGAAAGCTGATGCTCAACCACTGAGCTACATCCATTCCCCAATGAGAGTTGGTTTTTTCATTGTTTTGGGTGTTTTGTTTTTTAGGAGGTACCTGAGAACCAACCCAGGACCTGGTACATGGGAAACAGGCACTCAATCCTTTGAGGCACATTCACACCTGTGCATTAGATTTTAAATGCAGCATGTTCTTTCTGGATTCCTGTTTCAGGGATTTCATGGTATGGGTTGATCTTTAAAACTTTAAATGTCTATCTTGCTGAGTAGTTATTATTTAAAAATATAATTACTAAATCAGAACACTGTCACAATGGAAAAATATTTTTTAATGTTAATTTTATAGAAGCATGAAAATTAAGAAAAAAATGAGAAGAAAATATGCACCCTAAAATTTAATGCAGGCAGGAGTGTGATAAATTATTCTTGAATTGAACATTAAATTTGGACTTCTTAAATTCAGCATGTTTAACTTGGGTATGTTGCGATTAGAATCTGTTCATGAAATTGAAAGACAAAACATGTGGGTAAGTTAATTTGTCATGCTTTTTCTCTCTTTTTAGTCTCTCAAAATATATTTCCCTTATAAAATATAATCAATTTGGGTTATATCAGTCTTATTATTTTATTTGCTTAAAATATTTTCAAATTGTATTTGGGATATTTGTAAAGGAAGGAATGAAAAATGCAGGATTATTAAGACAGGGGTTTTTATCCAGCTCTCTATTATAATCTGACACTATTTATGAAAAACAATCTGTTGCAAACAATGGTATTGCATCAAATTGAACTTTGGCAATGAAAACACAGCAAACAACTCTCATTTCAGAAAGGATCTCTACCTCACTGTATATTTTTATACAAGATTTAAAATACCTATGACAGGTAAGTAAGACATTAGAGGTTATTGTGTCCTTCTGTAACCTCACGCAGTTTCTTTATCCTTAGCATGAATTAATTTCTCCTTCGAAATGATGGTGTTCTTTTATAAATTGAGAACCTCCAACTGCACCAAATGTCACATTTTCCCATAAAGTGCAAATGAGGGAAGTGGTGTTTTGGTGGATGAATTGTCAGACTTAGTTTCATTTCAGGACGTAGTCAAAGGTATCCTCTTCATGGTTACCCCACTTGATTGTGTGTTTCCAATACCCCCATGTACTACCTGTAGGTGATTTCTTATGACAAAGAAAAGTCTTTGAGGTATGGAGTAGTGTTTTATATATAGAAGTTATGAATCTGCATCTTGCTGTGCTCCTTTGCTAAGGTTGGGATCCTTCATTTAATGTACCAACCACTATCAAAGGCATCAAAGTGTGTTAGTCAAGGTACAAAGCTCTATCCTCCCAGATGAAAATACTCTTCTGGAACAAACTTCCAGTAGGAAAAGTTTAGAAGATGTAGAGCTAAGAAGCATATGAAGAGATCATGACCTCATTTTTAACTTGTTCTTTAGTTATTCATTTATAATAAAAGATTGGCAAACATGTGGCCCAATCATCAATTATTTTCAATTCTGAGTGTTGAGAAAACACCAAATTCAGTACATTCTGCTCTTTTAAAAGCTTGGTAAAAACATATACAATGATATATATAGTCATTTTTGAATTTTTTCTATGTAGTGTAAACCAAAATTATAATTTTATGGCTTTGATTCACTAAAATTATATAATTTAAACATATTTTTATATATTTAGAGATAAAGAATTTAAAGACTATGCTTACACTTTCTAAGCATGTATTTGGAAACTATTTTTACCCGATAATGTTGAAATATTAATAAGTTGTATTCATAAAATACTGATCAGGGTTCTATTTTGAAATGAACTTGTGTATGTTCTGCCTGGATTTGGAGAAAAAAACCTTCATGGTAACCATAAGTTCTGAGGGAAGGGGCAGGGAAGACTAGGCGGACTATAGGACATTTTTAGGGAATTGAAATTGTTCTGCATGATTTTCCAGTGATGGATACAGGCCCTTACACATTTTGTCAAAACCTATAAAAGTCTATGGTGCAAAATATAAACAACAATGTAAACTACTGACCATAGTTAGTAGCAATGTTACAAAATTGGTTCATCAATTGTAACAAATGCACCATTCTCATGTAAGAAATTATTAATAGGGGAAAATGTGAGATACAGAGGGAGTGGGGTATATGGAATTCCCCTATATATTTTTATGTGACTTTTCTGTAACCTCCAGTTTCTTGGAATATAAAGAGAAAAAAAATAAGCTACTGGGTAATATTACAGAAAAAATTGTCAGTCTACATAAAAGGTAAAATATCTTAAGGTGATGAAAGTCACAAAGCATAAAAATATTTTGGCTTTGATTTGGGGAGGTTTTGAATTTCAGGTTTGGAACTGTTGGGAGGGAAGTATAACTTGTGCAAGGTGTCAGTGTTGGGGAGATGTGTGAGTAACGGTACACCTGGGGCATGCCTCTACGAAATATGAATGTGTTCATGTGTTCATGGGGTGTTGTCTTGATTGGTGGAGACCAAATAATAAGTGGTGGAATACTGAACACCCATGCTGGGGGGTCCTGCTACATTCTCCATTAGAGTGGCAATAATCTATAAAGTCAGTCCATAGGCAATGCCTAGCAAAGGAAGACAGAACAATACTCCAGGCCCTTGATATTGAGGCTTGTAATTATAAACCTTGTTCCTGTGAAATTGCAACTAACCCTGGTATTATATATTGCCTAAGAGTTGCCTCCTGAAAGCCTCCTTGTTGCTTAAATATGGCCTATTTCTAAGCCAACCTCAACATATAAGCATACTACCTTCCCCCCTTGTGGCACATAACACATTGGGATGAGCCTTCTTGACACCAAGTGATTATTATCAAGCACCAAGTAGCAATGCATTTGGAAAAAGACCTTAACCAAAAGAGGGAAATATTAAATACAAATGAGTTTTTATGGCTAAGAGATTTCAAAATTAGTTAGAAGTTCATTCCAGAACATACACTTATACACATCTCATGAGAATCTCACTGACTGCCAAAGTAAACAGTGAGTCAATAACAGATTCTCCTGAGGGCTCTAGAGACATCTAGACACTATAAGCAGGGCAGACAATCCCAGGAAATTGGCACCCCATCAATGGACCTTACCTCAGGATGTATGATAACCTATTTCCACAAAGTAACAGAATTAGACTCATTTATAATTTTCCTACAGTTGGTTTTTCTGCCCCTTTTAGTTGAACCTATAATGAGCACTATACCCATTAAATATATGTCCTTAAGATTTAAATCATTGGGCTGTTTATATGCAGTTGAGCCCTGAATCTCAATAGGGTTATAAGCAACACCTACTCTCCAGTTCATCAGACTCGCATGGAACTACTAACAAAAGGAGGATAATGGACAATGCCCATTCAAAACACAGAGTATTTACAACAGCAAACAAGATAGTTCCATTCATGTGCCCCATTGTTTCTAAGCCCTCTCTCAATCAGAAGCAGTGTAAGCAACCATAAGGGAAGAATGCAACTACGGACCAAAGTAAACTTATTATTATTCTTGTAATGGAAGAAATTATAACATTGATAATAGTGTTAACCATAGTTTCTGAGGGGAGGGAGAGAGAAGAACAGGTGTAACATGGGACGTTTTGGGGACACTGGAATTGTTCTGAATAATATCGCAATGATGTATTCAAGTCATTACACATTTTGTCGAAACTTTTAAAATTTTGTGGTGCAAAAAGTAAAACATAATGTAAACTCTAGACCATGGGTAGTATCAATGCTTCAAAATATTTTCATCAATTGTGACACGTGTACCACACTAATGAAACTTGTTAATGGGTAAAGTGCAGAAGGGGAAGTGGTGGGGTATATGGGTAGAAAGCAGTTACAAAGCTTGTAACAGAATAGGGCTTAAAACCCAGAATAAATAAAAATGATTGCAATGTGACAAGAAAAAGAAGAAGAAAATAAGTGCAGAATCAGCAAACACAATGGGAAAATGGGCCAAAAGTTGCAAGCAAGCTAAGTGTCCTCCATCAAATGAAATTGGTAAACAAAATATATTACATAAAAAAAATGAAAAATCATTCATCAATGGGAGTGAAATCCTGAGAGATGCTGCAACTTAGAAGAAACTTGGAAGACAAAGAAGGACAAAGTTTTTATGTTGTCAACATAAGACATGTAAAAATAGCACATTCACGGATATAAGAAGTATGGTATGATCACTAGAGATGAGAGGGTATGTAAATTCTTGGATAGAGAGTATGAATAAATAAAATTTATAAAAGCAAAAGAAAGCACACTCCAAATTTTTAAATTATATAAATTCAGATGACCATTACACCTATGGAGAAGGGGAAGGTTTTAATCAAGAAGGGATAACCAACTTTGAGGCATGTTTATATTATTCCATTTTTATGTGGGTTGATGTGTCTTGGGTGTTCTAATTTTATCAACTTGGAAATTAAGTGAATTTTTTTTTTGTTAAGTAATAAATCATGAGATATCTTAAACTTTTAAACTAAATACTGCTTTTTAAACCTATGGAAAAATACACAAATTTATATTGGGTGAGAATGATAACAAAGTAGAAAAGTGAAAAAATGCTTAAATTATCTAGTTAATAAATCTGGTATATGTCATGCACAAAATAAATTAGAAAAAGTAATTTGTAAAGAATAATAAAAGGTGTAAGTTTTTAGTATCTTCCCTTTGTTTACAACAGTAATCTGCTCTTTTATATCATCCATTTATTCATTAGAATTCTTAGCATATTATTCCTGGGAATTTAAATTGCTGATCTGATAATGCTAATGTATCTATCACATCAATACTGGTTCTGCTCCTTACTCTGTATCTGCACTCTGTGCTTTTGCCTTTCTGAATATCTTTTACTTTTTTTGGAAAGCCAGAAATGACATATGTAATAAAAGGAAATGAAGTAAATAGTCCACTACTGTTGTCAGTTTCCTGGCTGCTATGACAAATACCACAGTCTGTTCTAGTGACAACAGGAATTTATTGGCTCAAGGATTCAGAGGATAGAAGGATTAGATATTCTCATTTTTGGTAGCAATCCCTGGAATCCCTTGATTTCCCATCACATGTCAAAATCCTCTCTTTTCTTTTACAGGACTCATTGATTTCTACCATGTTTGCCAAAGTGGTTTTCTTTACATGAGGTCTCATTCCTGTATAAAATGGACCACAATTTAACTGAAAATAACACCTTGAAAAGGTTTTATTTATACATTCTTTGTAATCTATTAACAGTAAGAATGTGTTTTGTTGTTTTGTTTTTTTACCTAGGGTACATAATTCCTTCTTCCACAGTCCAAGCTCTGGACCCAAAAAAGACATATTTTTCCAATCCATCACATCTCAAAATCATTAATTCATCTAAGAAAAAACTATGACACCAATGTCTAATCAAAATTATTTACAGTTGTGCCCCATAGTTGAAAATAATTAGTCTCTGTCTTATGACTGTTGTAATGTAGAAGTTAAGTTATTTGCTTCCAAAATACAATGGTCATAGGCATAGGATAAACATTTATTTTTCAGAAGGGAGTACTTGGAAGGAAAAAAGGGGTCAATTGCCATAATGAACGTGAATCACAGCAACATAAACCTCATTAGTTTCCAAGGTCTAAGAGTCATCTGTGAATTAATCAGTTGTCCTCTTGGCTTCATGGAACAGCATCCATAGGTTTTCCAAGCACTTGTGCAGGTTTCTAGACAATAAGAGTGTAGGTCCCAACCTCTGAAATCCTCAGAATCATGGCCACAATCTGCCTGAATGCAGGGGCATAGAGCCCGTCATACTGGAGCATTGTAGTTGTGCTATTCTCCCAAAATATTGGTGTTCAAGTACCAACTGATCCTAATTCCAGGTGAAATGACCTGTCCCCATCAAGCACAGGGGTTGACTGGCTGTATCCACAAATAGGTGGCTATGTCCAATTAGCAAGACAGATAATTTTTGGTCCAGTCCTCTTTATCAATTTTTTTTATCCATTAATTCCTTCTGCCTTCTATTTATCCTTTCTCTGTCCCTTTGAGTCCAAGTTGGTAGTATGCTTCTGTATATACTAATTTTGAAAAAAAAAAAAAAAAAAAAACAACTTGTCAGCTTTTCATTCACTTAAAGGGGGTTCAATTATTAAATAAAATAACTTTCCACAACTCCTTCTTCAATAACTGCATTTTAAATCCTGTCTTTAACTGTAATGGCTGGCTGGATCAATATTCAGACACTTTCTTTAACAAATTTTTGTTCACTTAAATTATCACACGTAACCCAGCTCTCTGGGAATCACTTCCTGAAGGCCCATATGATATCCCTGTTAGAGAAAGATCTGGTTTGACTCAAATTTTAATGATCCAAAAATTATTTAAAAATCTCCCTATAAAATACACAAAAAAGGAGTACTAATATTTAATATAATGGCTAAATTTATAGGATATAAATAATTCATTCAAAGGGATTGCCACAAAAGAATGGGACAATGTCAAAGTTTAAATTGATTGATACCTTTTTAACAAACAAAAAAAAATAGGAAAACAGATGTATCAACCTTCAAATTAGGGAAGATAATAGTAATCATCTTCATCATCATCATCATCATCATCATCATCATCATCTTACCTGTCAAAATAATATTAAGACTTATACATAAAGTATAGCAAAGTTCAATATCAATTTTAAACTCTAGAAGTATGCATTTAAGAAGTTTATATCATTGATAATATGCAAAGTGAAACATGTTTTAATTTAAGTACAAAATATTAGCAATGCAAAAAAGGTAAGGAACTCTATCATAAATTGTTGGATGAAATATAAGTACATGTAAAAATTTTTCCTTTCTGGATATTGGAATTTTCTTAGTTTCCTGGACATATCTAACAAAATGCTACAAATAGGGCTGATTAAAATTATGTTAATTTATCAGGTGACTAGAAATACAGTTCTGTACCTTAGGACTCCATATCAATGTGTTGGCAGAGTCATATATTTGCTGAACAAAGGAGAGATGTGGCAGTGGCCATTCTTGATACAACTCACTCCTTACCTACTAACTTTGGCTTGTTGTCCTTTTTTCTCTGTTTGCCCAAATATATTGACCTTATAAGGAACCAAGCATTTTGCCCACTCTTTCCAGCTTTGTCTCATAATTATTAATGACATCTTCAAATACCCTATTTCTAAAAAGGTTGACAATCTTGAGATTGTGGGATTTTATTTATACCTTATGGAGGGACAAAATTCAATTCAGAACAAGTATACAACCTAGAATCATGTATATATTATCACTGTGTAGTTAAACTTTGTAGTTAATTCCTCAGGAAAAATATTATGAAAGGCACAGTAAACTGAATGTCCCACATAATCTTGGTTAATAACAGACTCGGTCAGAAGGAACAGTTGAGGAAGGAGTTGAATGGCTGGAAGCCTCTCCTGGGTTAAGAATAGGGCTCATCTCATCTGATAATTTCATGGTTAGATGTAGGTCCATTTTTGTGGATATAAAGATCTTTCATCAAAAATTTATATTTGTATTTGACAACTGCTAATTTTATTTTACTTTTTAGTAGTAATCTTTTCCTTTATTATAAAATAAGTTTTAGATTACATAAAAGTTACTTCATATATATAGGGGATTCCCATATACCCCACCCCTGCTCACATTTCCCCCAATTAATAACATCTTTTATTAGTATAGTATATTTGTTATAATTAATGAATAAATATTGAAGCGTTGCTACTAACCATAGACTATAGTTTCCATTATCATTTACACTTTGCACTGGACAATTTTATAAGTTTTGACAAAATGTATAATGGCCTGTATCCTTCATTGCAGTATCTTGCAAAACAATTCCAATGTTTTCAAAATGCCCCATGTTACACCTTTTCTTCCCTCTCCCTTCTCTCAGAACCTCTGGTGACCAGTGTCTTTGTATCAATGCTATAAGCTCTTTCATTGCCAGAATATATTAAGTCTATTTTGGTCCATAGTTGAATTTCTTATGTTAGTTCATTTTCATTCTTGATCCAATGGAAGAGATGGATTGAACTGCCATGTTTACAATTGTAGATACTCTCTGGTTTTGAGATGGGACAAGTCCATCATTATTCTTTTGTTAGCTGTCCTGGCATATTCTATGAACTGGAGAGCAGGTGTTAGCTGCAACTCTACTGAAATTTAGGGCTCAACCAGCACATGAACAGACTGAAGATTTAAGTCCCTGGGACATATGTTTTATGGGTATAATGCTAATTATAGGTTCAAATAAAGGGGGCAGAATAACCATGCATAGGAAAATTATAAATGAGTCAAACTCTGTTACTTTGGAGATATAAGTTAACATATATTTCAAGGTAAGGCCCACCAATGGAGTGCCAAATTCCTGGATTTGTCTACCTTGCTTAGAGTGAGAATGGTAAATTTTAAATACTGGTTTAATCAGTGTTCAACAATTGGAAGGGATAACCAAAGTGTTGGACAAGTTGAATACTTTCCTTGGAAGAGAAATTTGGACCTCCTGAATTTCCAAATTGTTCAAAATATAAAATCCCAGGGAAGGCACCTGTTCATCTTTACTTTGTATATGTTATTTTCCTCTATCAGTAATTATTGCTAGGCAGATGGAGAAAATGGTTCTTTGTTCCTGGATAACATGTTTATGAATTTTACTGTGGGTTAGGAATCTGTTTTTGACAGGGTTTCCAAAACCCACATGGCAGAAATGGACATTAGACAGTATCTAAATAACTTAAGGTATAGTTATCAGAGATACGTCAACCAGGAAAGATACGTTCAAATGTACAAAATGGTCCCTTTCATTGCACTTAAGTAGAGAATCCAGGTATCTTTTAACGTGGGTTAATGTTTGGTCTGTGACATGAAATAAAGATTTAGGATATTTAAATGAAATAACTATGTGTAATTTTGGGCTATTGCTCCTAGAATTTTATTATAGTTTTTAAATGTGAGGAAAACTGAAAATATTAAACTAAAATTATGATGGCATTTATCAAAGAAATAATTTAACAGGCAAAATATTAACACATATTTCAACTTCTTTTAGCTAATATTTTTAAACAACCTCTTTTATCAGAGATATGAATTAAAGGTTCATTGCTTGAAAAAATTCCCATAAGGCCAATTATCCTGAAATTAATTGTCATAGTATGTATTTGATATAGAATAGAAGGGATCAGCAATATCAAATATTAACAAGTTATTATGAAACTTAAATAAAAGTATCAGTTGTTATTGCTGAGTAGTAGTTCTGTAATATTGGTTTTTCTTTTCAATTTAGTGAAGTTGTGAGCTTACAAAACATAATATGCAGAATTCCCATATATCATCCCTCTCCCAACATGTTACAATGTTGGGGAACTTTTTTTACAGATTATGAAAGAACAAAGTCAGTCTCTTATGGCCCATAGCATACAATTGGTGTATTTTATCCATATACACCCCTATAATTAATGCTATGTTTTTCTATTGGATATTTGTTATAGTTCATAAAAGACTACTCTCACATTTGTACTGTTAATCACAGTCCATCTTCTACAACATGGTTCACTGTGTTATATAATCCCATGCTTTATACATTATATCCAATGTGTACACTTAGTGGCTCTCACTTAATCACAGTTGTGCAGTCATTGCCACAGTAAAACTTTGAATGCTTTTGACCATGATTGTTGTATAATTGTTGTTGCGAGGCAGTGCTGCCTGACAAATTAATCTTTAAAAAAAATTAAAGACAAATTTTTGTTTCTTTAAAAAATAAATAATGCATTTTAAACAATATTTCATGCTGTAAGTTTTATTAAAATGAATTGTAAGATAAATATAGTAGATAAAGAATAACAACTTCCAAAAAATTATATAATTCTAAAGCAAATAATGTGGAGTGATGAGACTTACTTATAAAAAAATTCAAAATTGAAAGTAGCATAAATTCAGATATCAAACAGATGATAATAAATTATGAGAGATAATGGATTGGTGATTTATTCACAATAAGTGAAAATATATCAGTAAATTTTATATGCAAATATGAAGACATGAAATTATACATAGCAAAAAGTCATTATGAAAGAGTACCAAAGAAGTAAGTTAGAAGGCATGCACTCAATTTCAATGGTATTTATTTAAATTACTATATATTTGTTACAGTTTAAAAAGTTTGTTTTTCACTTATAAAATTAATTTTAAAAATAATTGGGATAAAACTCTACCTTAAATTATGTTTTGAACTGGATTTCATGTAAATAGTCTGATACAAACATAAATATTTACCTAGGAATCTATTTTGTTATGTCTTAAATGATCACAAATCATAAATTTAACTGGGAAACATAGATTAAGAATAAATAATGGTATCCTTGGATGCATTATTTACATTTGTGCATATTTATCAGAAAAAAATCCCATGATATACATAAATATGTCTGAATCACTTACATATATATGTTATATGTAAAAATCGAAAAAGACTTAAAAAAATAAATATTAACTAAAATGTAGATTACCTTATTTAATAGACTAAATTGTTGTAATTAATTTGGTAAATATTATTAAATAGTATACTATGGGTGTTTCTAACAAGTAATGAAAAAGCATAATATCACTTCCAAAATCAAGTGTTGACAACAGAAGTACAATTTGTTTTTGTGGATACCACTAGAATAATATATTCAGAATCAAATTTCACCTTAGTAATTGCAAAACTTAAATTTGAAAAATTATTATTGATGTTTATTTTTAAATGATGTTACAATATTATAATGTTATTTAAGAAGAATAAGTGTAAAATTTCTGCATGGAGTCAATATTTCTGAAGATGGGCATATTTCTTCTTGTCTAATATTAAAACACATTTGTGCTCCCTGTTATTTGCCAGCTCCTGCAAATATTGTCTTCTGACATAGACGATTTTGTCTATTAGTGCTGTAAAGCTCAAATAATGCTCAACAGAAAGAGGTGACCTGATTAATTTTCATAATTTTACCAATAGCATGGTGAAGGAATTTGTCCATGAGTTGTCTCCAGAGAATTAGTTTAGTTGTTATATCTTACCTATCTTTTTTGATAACACTCTTCAGTATATGAAGTTCATCTTCTCATATCTCATTCTCAATAAATATCAATATGTTAAGGAGGCTTACCTTCCTAGAAATTTTTTCAGAGCACCAGCCACAACTTTGTTTCAAAGACTGTAGATGATGGGGTTGACCATAAGAGTGAGGATGGTGTAAAAGCCAGATAATACTTTATCCTGCTCAGCAGTGTGATGAGATTTTGGTATAAAATTTGTGATGATGGCTGTTCCATAGAAGACAGTCACCAAAATCATATGGGAAGAACAAGTTGCCAGAGCTTTTCTCATCCCTAAATTTGAACTTAATCTCAAAACGGTAGATATTACCTACCAATATGAGGCCATAATGGCAGTTAATTGAATGAGGATGAACAAGAAACCACTAATAAAAATTGCATTTTCATAAAGAGATGTATCAGCACAGACAAATTTCAGGAGAGCTGTTGTCTCACAAAAGAAATGTTTGATGTTTCTGGAGGCACAGAAAGGAAGACAGAGTCTATATGTGACATGGAACAAAGCATTGAGTAGAGCACCCAATCAAATGCCACCCACATGAAGACAGATTGTAGGGCACATAAGAACTGAATATCGGAGAGGGTAGCTTATGGCCACATAGCGGTCATAAGCCACAATTGCCAAGAGAATGCCCTCTGATGAAAAAAGGATATTGAAGAGGAAGAGCTGAATTGCACAGTTAATAAAAGAAATATTATTTTTACCAGACAGGAAATCAGTAGCTAACTTAGGGACAATATTGGAACTATATAAGAAGTCCATGATGGAAAGCTGACTGAGTAGGAAGGACCTAGGGTTATGGAGTTGAGAATCCACCCAAATGAGAATAATCATCATAATATTGCCAACAAGGGCCACAAGAAACATTATGAAGATGAGAGAGAAGATGAGATTGGGAGATTGAATGTGTCGAAATAACCCTAGGAGAATAGTCAGTTCCTGTGGTCTGATTGCTCCATTTGCCCATTCTCTTCTTCCCAATTCCTTATCCTAGAAAGACCAGACAAAAATCTTTAATTTCACCACAATTTGGTTCCCCCATATTGTAGTGTGCCAACTTCATTCTCTTCCTTAATTTTGCAATGATATATATTAATCTCTACAAAACAATTGCCGTATTTATTGCTGCAATTTCACTTCATGTTGATTTAAAGTAATTTTACAAAAAAATTACCTAAACACTACCCACTCTGTAATTTAAGGAAATATCTGTAGACACCTTAAAATTTGGATAAGGTTAGTAGGTAAAATTTGTTTAAAAAAACATTCATACATATAATGTCTCCATCTATCTCTCTGAATCTTCCTCTCTATCACTGTCTATTCATTTACCTATTAAATCTATATCTATGTCTATGACTATTTCTATGTCTTTGTCCATGTCTATATCTTTGCCTGATTTTATGTCTATATCTATGTCTACAAATACATTTATATTTATATATATTTCTATTTTTATTCATATTTCTATTTTTATTTCTCATTCTGTTTCTGTTAATGTAGCTTCAAGCGATTACTTTCCTTCTTTCTAAAGGCAACTTTTCTTTTCAGAGAATTCAAGTTATTTTGTATATTTTAATAGCAGTTAAAGAACCAACACTATAATCACATAAAAATATTTCCAGATTCCCTAATTCTTTGCATCAGCATATTACTTCATTAGTTCTCTTAAAAAAGAAATCATGTTTAAGTGTTCTTTATTTTGAAATTAATATGGGTAAGTGATGGATGTAGGATGACAGAATACCTGAAAGTAACTTGTTTCTCTCCCTGTTGCTTGGCTACAAAAGAAAGAATTGTATGTAAATTAGAAGGCAAAAAATGCAACCCTGTCTTTCTGCTAAATTCTGCTTTTGGTGGTCAAAAATATCCTGTTGAAGCAATGAAGTATGAAAACCAGCTTCAACCAGTTGGCTGAACGTGTGCAGATAAATCCCCTTGCTGTCCTCACTTGAACTTGCTTAATTAACATAGTAAATTTCCCACCCAGGGGTGGAGTTATTTGCCCTTTTTTGATCATGCAATATATGTACAAACATGATTTCCTAAGCATACTAATCATACAGTTATATAACTAGCTATGTATGATCATCCATATGCATAAATGCTAATGCATAATCAAATCAAATGCTAAATAGTAACTTAGGTATTTAAGCAAAAGCAAAACCACAGCACAGAGAGTGGAGGGGGTTGTCTGAAGCAGGCATCCCTGAATCCAGGGGCTGCTCGGGATTTTCCTGAGGACTCCGGGGTTGCCCGGGGCAGAGCCCCTTTCCAGTCAGCAAAGGAAGCAAGGCTCACCAGGTTAGGATGGAGGACCGGGTCATCTCCTTCCCCTGGCTGGTGAGTTCATTCCATTATTCATTACTTCTTTTTTCTTCTACCTGACTATGAGTTAGCATTTGCTAAAGTAACCAAAGTTTGGTTTACCTTCACTAAGGTAGCAGAGGTTTGGTGAGAGTGGGAGGGGTTTTGGTGGGTTTGAATGCCACTCCCTCACTCCCTTAAAGGGAAACCTGTTGTTTGTTTTTGGCTCACTGCAAGTTACCATTTGATTTACCTTCACTAAAGTAGTGAAGGTTTGGTGTTAGTGGGAGAGTTTTCATGGGTTTGAGTCCCACTCCCTCGCTCCCTTAAAGGGGAACCCTGCTGCCTTTTGTGCCTTTGTTTTGGCTGTCCTCTTTCTCTCTCTCTTTCTGCTGCAATGGGGAACCAGGTATCAGTACCCAAGTGCTCACTGCTAAGATGCATCCTGAAAAATTGGTTTAAATTTGGGGGATCTGAGTTACAGAAAAATGAATTAATTATTTTTTGTAATGAAGCTTAGCCTAAATATAAATTAAATAATAGAAAATTTTAGCCCAAAGTGTGAGTCTTTGAATTTTAATACTATATTGCAATTAAACTTGTTGTATAAACAGCAAAAAAAAGTGGGCAAAAATCACATATGTTCAAATTTTCTTTCAGTTGTGAGAAAATAAAAAAACTAAAAAGTTGTGGGTTAATGCTGTATAAGTCCCCTTCAGCCCCAGTCAAAGATCTTAAAAGCAGTAAAAATAAAAAATTTTAAATAATGGAAAGTTAAAAACAACCATACCAAAGGAGTAAGAATTATAGGTCAAATTAGCAAACTTTATGTTTCTGTTATTGTATCTTAACTCTTTGTGTTCGTCTGTTTGTTCAGTATATATTTTCATACCTCCAGATGGTAATATTAAATTAACAAATAAAAATTTTTGAAAGAGCTGTGTTCAAATGGCAAAAAATAAATAATTAAATAAGCATTTATGTTAATATAAAAAGCAAAGAGCCTGTTTTATCAAAACAACTTTTTGTATTTTAATCTTATCATGTCCTGAAACTCTAAAACAGTTAATGTCGTTTTTTTGGGTTGTTGGGGTGGGGGGGACTAGAAACCCTTCATCCCTTATTCAGCTCAAATATGTATGTGTTAATCAGAAAAAGTTGTACATGGGAATGGAGGACACCCAGCAAGCTGCTTTTTAAAAGGAAAATAAAGTAATAGCACAGACTCAAGCATTAAAGGGGGTGGACCCTAAATGACCCTGTGAATTGGATGTAGCCAGCACCAATATTAACTTTGGGTGAGGCTTGTGGCAAAGGCAAGATTCTAAACAAATACCCCTTGGGTTTTAGTCCCAATTGTGGAAGGGGGCCAAATTATAATGTAGCCCCTTGAAAAAGCAACTACATACAACATATCATGCCCTAGTGCAAGTAGAGGACTTAACCCAATATTATCTGGTCACTCTGAAAACTACCATCCTTATCCAGGGGTGAATTGCAAATACCAGAAACAAAACAGGAACAATGGATTGCTGTAGGCTGCCTTCTGTGGAGGAAAGATCTGTGGAAAGACATCTGAGACACCTGTCAGCTATGACAGGTAACTGTCTATCATGTCCCCACCCACTCCTCTAACACCCCTCTCAGGAATGTTGAGGCAAATGCCCTCATGAAGATCCAAAACTGTGCAGTTGAAACCCGAGAAGCAGCAGAGCAACTCTACAGGAAAAGACAGACATCATGGCTATCAGACCCTGTGACAGCACTTCCAGCTGCCTGTTACAAGCCTGCAGCTCGTGGACATCATCCACAAGTGTCCATCGTGCTCACTCCAATGACTGCAACAATTACCTAACCAAATGGAAAGTATTGGCCAAGAACAGATTCCAATAGCACTATAGCAAATGGATTATTGATCCCCTCCCACTTTCAGAAGGGGCAAAATATGCTTTCACTACCACAGACACTGCCACAGAACTCTTGCAACCAGCAAGCTACTATTAAAAAAACTGTCTCCAACCTTAACCTCTTTAAATTCAATACTTCAAGTTACAGCCCCTGTTCCAACTGAAATGTTAATAGCAAAACCAATGCAAACATTGAGAATATGAATTAAAGGACCAGTAGCCCTACAGCCCAAAAGGGGAAGTAATAATAATATGTTGTTGCCTATGCCTCAAAGCATACAAATTGGGAAAATGAGGTCATTTGGCCATGGTGCTAGCCTATGCATCCTTGCTGGTTAGGAATCTTAAACCCATGGGAAATAAGAGTCACCCAAAACCTTATAAAACCACCGGAAAATGTAAGTATCTTTTAGGATTTGTAAATACCTTTTCAAGATGAGTGGAAGCTTTTCCCTACCACGCAAAACAGCATTCAATGGTAACTTAGTTCCTGCTCCAGGAAACCTTCCCAAGGTTTAAACTGTCCCAAAAAAACTCAGTCAGATAATAAGGCTGCTTTTATTTCAGTTGTGGTGCAAGATGTCAAGCAATGTCTCAGAATTAAGCAGAAACTACATGCAGCCTAAAAATCTGAGATGTCAGAAAAGGTGGAAAGATGAACTATACTTTAAAGAAACCTTAAGTAAAATTTATCCAAAAACACAATTAAAATGGACAGAAACACTTTACCTAGCTCTCCTTTGGGTCCAGGTGGCCCCTAGAAGAGGACTTGAGTTATGTCCTTTCAAGCTTATGTACAGAAGCCCCTTTCTAAGCAACCTAAGTGGAAAAACCCAATTCCCCAATAGCCTTAGAGGTTATTGCAGTTAGGAGAGCTTATGTAAATATGTGCCTAAAAAACCGGACTGTCCAGTCTCTCCACCCCTTCTAAGTCGGGGATCATGATCTTTTAAAAGTTTAGAAAGACAACCCCCCTGAAAATCATCTTAAACCTAAGTGCAAGGAATCTTACACAGTACTATTAACCTCTCATTCTTCTCTTAAGTTACAGAGAATCAAGTCCTGGATCCATAATACCAGAGCAAAACCTTACTACTTATCAAATCTGGCAGATAAAGGAGGTCCTAAACCAAAGACCACACCTAAGCAGGAAGCGAACTATGAAGTGGAGCTGTCTGGGAACCTATGTTTTCTACTCAGAAAGAAAAAAATCTCTGCCAGATACTAATTCTGTCCTTTCTCTTACAGAACCTACCAGTGACTGTCCCTGAGGGAAGATACTGGTCATCCCTCACACCTGTAAACCTATTTTACAAATGATCCAAAACTTCTACAATAGAACCAATTGTTGGTGCTGTGTAAATTTGCACACTCAACAAACTTTTGTAAAAGCAAACCCCAAAACATGTAACAACACAAATAATCAAAGAAAGCCAATTAATCCCCTTGTTTACCTTTTCAGGAATCACAGCATTCACCAGAACTGCAGCCGTATCCTTATACTTAGCCACCAATCTCTCCAAAGAAGTGAGAGAAATAATTTCTCCTTCTGGAACCTGTCCAACTTCACCAAGTGGCTGCTTCCCTTTGTTAATTATTATCTTAATTCTTTTAACAGTTGCACCTGTATTCATATCATGCATGCAGTGCTTTATTCAAAAGTAATTACAAACTTTAACAAACCAACTTTTCCTCCTCAGACCACCCTCTTACAATAGTTTCCTAAGACATCAATGCCCATAATATCAGGAAAAAGTAATTACAGAAAATCTAAGCTTCCTCCATTTCCCCTGCGATAAGTATATCGCCAAAAACTAGAATGAGGGAATTGATGATGTAGAATGATCAAATACCTGAAAGCAACTTGTTTCTCTCCCTGTTGCTAGGCTACAAAAGAAAGAATTGTATGTAAATTAGAAGGTAATAAAATGCAACCCTCTCTTTCTGCCAAATCCTGCTTTTCGTGGTCCAAAATATCCTCTTGAAGCAATGAAGTATAAAAACCAGCTTCAACCAGTTGGCTGAACCTGTGCCGATAAAGCCCCTTGCTGTCCTCACTTGAACTTGCTTAATACACATAGTAAATTTCCCACCCAGGGGTGGAGTTATCTGCACTTTTTTTGATCATGCAACGTATGTGCAAGCATGATTTCCTAAACATACTAATCATACAGTTACATAACTAGCTATGTATGATCATCCATATGCATAAACGCTAATGTATAATCAAAGCAAATGCTAAATAGTAACTTAGGTATTTAAGCAAAAGCAAAACTGCAGCATGGAGAGTCAGGTCTGAGTCACTTTAGACTGGCCTTGGTTCCTTATCTCTGCAGACATGATAAATGTGAATTTGCCTAACTCTCGTGTTGAAGTTTTCTTCATGCCATCTCTGGTTATCCATAAAGGCCCTGCCTTGAGGCCTAACAAAATTAATACGGGTAAGTTTGCCTTTTTTTGTAATTTGATAGCGGAGAACATAACATCATCCAAAAACCAGAAGAAGCCCAGTATCACCCTCAATTCCTAAGGCATGAAATTCAGTCATTTGACTACACATAGTCAAAAGATGGTTGATGATATGACAAACTAAAAAATAATGGAAACAAACCAACAAGTAAAACTGCTATTAGTCATAAAGTTTGGCCAGAGGAATTATTCCGCATCTCTGCTTAATCCGGTTGAGCTCTGTGTTACGGAAAGCAAAAAGTGCCAAGTTAAAATTGGCAATAAACTTATCTGAAGGGGGTAAATGGAGAAAATCTCTATTGACTCATATTGTTTTTGAGGAAATAAAAATGATTTGACTAGATTAGCTATATTTGTAAAAGTTGAGGCATTACATTGCTCAAGATTTTCCTCAAAATTTGGGTCATATAAATGAGTAAAAGATAATCTTGTGATCATGTCAATTAATGCAAAATATTTGATAAATTTAACCATTTATGTAAAAAATATCAGAAAAAATAAGGGAACTTTTAAAATTTGAGAATGGTAAACCACAGAAAGACCCTTTTCTATCATATTTTGTCATGAACCATCGAAGTATTTTTTTTGAAAATTGGAAATATGTCAAGAATATTCACTATGTACTATATTCAATAGTGTGGTACAACAATGAAAAGAGGAATAAGTAAATCTAATTCCACTCATACATGCCATGGAGGTTTACATAGAAATACCAAAGAATATAGAAAGAATCACTTTAGTATAAGTAATTTTAGCATAGGCATGTAATAAAAATAAGCATAAAAATTCAATCATCAAAAATACAAAATAAATTAAATATTTAAACTATTTTATAATGTGATAAAACTGCCAGTAGAAATTCTAAAAAAGATGTTTTAAGACTTTTATATTTGAAACTATAAAAAATTTTTTTTGAAAGCAATGAAAGATGTATATAAATGGAAATGCACTCCATGTTCATAGATTAGGAGACCAAAAATGTGGAGATGCCAGTTACCCACAAGTTGAATTTTAGGTTCAATGCAAATCCCCATTTACCACATGTCTATTTGGAAAATGAATTTTAAGAAACAAAAATGATTTTTGTTTTTTATTATTAATATTGGATTTACATTTAGTAGCATCATTCCTATCATATCAGGGAAGTTCTCATGGAGACTAAGTTTCCAAACAAAGCCCTATGACATAAAAAATATTTAAAATATAGGATGCTGAAAAAACATACAAGGTTTACTTATAACTTTATGCTGATCTGTACAACATTTTATGCTGAAACAATAAGTTTCATATATATGCTTTTTGTTTTCTGTGTTTAAACAAACACTGTTGCTAAAATGTACTCTCCTTCTGCCATTCATAATTTTTTAAATCTCTGGAGAGAAAAGATGCAGAGCTGGACAAATTTCTATCATGCCCATATATCTGGTCATAAAGGCATTACTGCGTCCATTTTATGACAGGAAAATGGTATTCATTAGGATGTCTCCAATGAAGACTTTTGAATTGGATGGAAATGGCAACTGCTAAGGTATTTAAAGCTATTTTGTCTGAAAACTGGTTATCCAAGGAGTTTACAGATGATCAGATTCTATTCAAGGAGCTTGCCTTTAATTAATTTTGTATATTTATGGTTGTTGTTCTTTTTGTTTTATTCTAATTTTGATGAGAAATGCAGATATGAGATCTCAGCTAAAGTCTCTTCTGTAGAGAAATGGTATTCTCCAACCAAAACTTGCCCAACCTTATTACTGTGTAATAACCAATTTGCTCCTTACATAAATTTTGGAATATCTATAATCCTGTTATGAAGACTGGCAAAATATTATATGGCTGTAATACTCTCACATCTATTTCTAGCTCTAAATTTGTATCATTTTTAATAGCAACATGTAATTTTCAGTTCGTGCATATATTTCCCCTAGATACCTGCTTATATCACTCTGCCCTTTCTTTTTAACCTTGCCACCCCCAGTAGGATTATATGCCCTTTTTATTGAACACATTCTTTGTCATGTATATCTCTGTAAGAATGCTTTCCATTGAAACACAATGAACTTATTATCTCTCTCACTGAACTGTAAACATCTGGATGTGAAGGTCTTTGTATATATCTTTATAATTCCCATGCTTAACATTTTATTAGGACCTTATTTTTAATTCATAAATGAGTACAAATAAATTAATTTATAAGTAAGTGTATAATAGAGTAAGGGGTTTTACTGCAAAATAAAACAATGAAAATCCTGATATTGATTAGAATTATGGGAAGCCAAACTTTAAATCTCTGATTTGGATTTTTTTTTTACATCATGGAAATGTATTTATTATGCTTGAGCTTCCCTTTTCTTTAGTATCAAACTTGAAATTGTCCTAGCTATTAAAGAACAATAGTGTCAGTGAGGTATTAATTTGCCTTATGGAAAGTTATCTGCCATATGGATTCACCTAGACAGATTTATTCATTACATGGATACTTTAAATTTCTTCTCATTAATCTTGATCAAATATAACAGGATGAAATTTTATGCTCCCCTTAATTTTATGAATTTACACAGTATAAATTTGGAGATAAAGAAAATTCCATGTCCTTTCCTGTCCCCTGTTTGGGCCCAGCATCTCATAGATGTATGCTTGTTGAGAGTGATTCTCAGGTGGTGTGTGCTGGTGAGCCACAGGCAGGAGAGTGTGTGTATGTGGTGAGGGAGGTGTGTCAGCCCTTTATGGGACAAGGTGGTTGTGTTGGGCTGGGCATTTGGAAAATATGGTGTGCCTTTATTTAGAGGGTCTATTTTTAAAATAATTTCAGGAGAGTTAGTTTTGTTTGTTTATTTGTATGTGCATTGAAAATTTATTAGAACCAGGTTACAATGTGATATGCATACTTTTGAAATATTTTTGTTCACATTTGAGCAAAACAATGAAGGAGATAACTCCATTGTGGAAATTAAATCATTATAGTGCATAATAAGCCAAAGAACAGTGACAACAGCAACAACAATAATTAAAATGATTAAAGCTAATATTTAGTGAGTGTTCAGTGTGTGTCAGGCAACAATATGATTTATTTGCCAGTGTTAACTAGTTCAAATAAAATATCCTTGAACATTCTATCAAAAGCCACAATTGAAAGTTAGGATTAAATGACTTGGTACTGATAGGAAGCAATATATTCTGGACTTACCTATTTAGACAGAGAACAACATCGATCCCATCCCAACTTCCTCACTTCCCCAACAGTGGATTCCACTTAAATCCTCACACATTATATTTGTCCCTAGCAGATATATGCATTTGTACATGACAGACAGAAATCTGTGCTCTAATATTCTTATAATTTTATGAGTAGTTTACCTTTGTCAGTACATGATACACTTAAAATATTTTCACACACTATTGAGTGATAATAACAACAATTAAATATATAGTACTAAGAGTTATTAGACCTAAATTCAGAGGCAGACTTACCCTCATACTAAAGAACCTTAAGTTTCAAATCTTCCTGTTAGGCCCAAACCTCAGCCTTTGGGGATAACCAGAGAAGCAGAGAAAAAAGAAAAACAAATTTAACATGAGACTTAGGCAGAACTTACATCTGCAGAGGTAAGAAACAAGGTCAGTGGAAAAGAAACTGAGACCTCACTCACTCTTGCTTAAATACCTAAGGTTTTGATTAGCATTTGCTTTGATTATGCATTAGCTTTTATGCATATGGATTAACACACATAGCTGGTTATATAATTGCATGATTAGTATGTTAAGGAAATCATGCTTACACATAGATTGTATGATCAAATAAGGGTCAGGTACCTCCTCCCCAGGGTGAGAACTTTAATGTTAATTAAACACCTTGAAGTGAGGACAACCAGGGGATTTCTGCACAGGTCCAGCCAGCATGTTAAAGCTGGTTTTCATACTTCAATGCTTCAACAGGATGTTCTTGATCACAAGAAATGGAATTTGGCATCAAAAGAAGGTTGCATCTCATTGTCTTCTAATTTAAATATAATTCTTTCCTTTGTATCTTAGCAACAGGGAGAAAAATATGTTACTTTCAGGTATCTGGTCATCCTACACCCAACACTCTTATTTACAAAAGACACTTCCAAAGTTATAGTTTAATGTTATATTTATATTGCTCTGTTCTTTTAAGAAATCAGCATAAGTTATAGCATACCATGAACCTTAGGACTTGGATGTGTCACTATGAAATTTTAAAATGTTTCATTCAGTGGATGAACTTTGGACAAATGGTGACTCTCTCTGGTTTTAAATTGTTCAATTGTTCACTTAAAATCGATGATTTGGATACCATGATCACTGTTTCCTCAAAAATTGTCATTCAATGTTTGTCTGACAACTGACATGGTTTTTGGATAGATTAGAACATGTTTCAAGGCAAGTGATAAAAATGAGATTCCAAACTAAAGAACAGGACATATTAAGAGTTAGGGAAAATGAACATAAAAAGACATTTCTATTTATTTTTTAGGTGGTAAGTAATGTAAAGTTAAAAACGTGGTTGGTTAAGCCTGTCAGTCTTTCCTCCAAACATTAACCCACATCACCTTGTCTTTTAAGTGATAGTGCCTTCTTTTTTCATACATGAGTACATAGATTGCCTTATTATACCATGGAATTAGGTAAGGAACTTTACAGGTTAAAGTCAAACTTACTTAATTTTTCCAATATTAAATAAATTTCATTTTAATTGAACAAGATAAAGTAAGCACCATATCTTTATCTATTTTTCAATCTAGGAACCCAGGCATAATGAACTCTAATTAGATACAGCATTTGAATTTGACCTGTGGACATTACAAACATGATTTCTATGATCATACTGATCTTGGAATTGTTTTTGGAAAATAAATGATTGAAATTTTAAGATATTGTTTATCCTTTGTGATGTAATTCCTCAAGTAATTCACATGAATTTTGTACACAAAAATCAGACTGTTTATTAATTAAGTGTTATCATGTGGTATGTGGATGTATATGTGCATTTGTAGGGAAAATTAGATACAATTTTTCTGGAACTAAATAGTTGACAGGTCTGGGAACATGGCATTGGAGTGGCCACGCAGGGCTCAACTTTCTCACAAAAACAATATAGAAAGGGCCAAAATATGTCCAAGGATCATGCTTTGGGTGTCAGCAGACCATGAGAGTTTTCTGCAACTCACAGAAGGAAAAAGGATAGAGAGACAAAGAACCTGAAATATCAAATGTGAGTAACTAAAGCCCCATGGGGGATGGGGTGGGTACCAATCTCCCAACCTCAAGAAATTAAGCCTGGATAAAACCCTTGACTCAATGAAACCTACTGAAAAGGTAACAGATGAGGGCAAGTCAGAAGGCTTCTCTTCAGTGAATTTGGTCAACAGAGGCTGCTTTGAATCTCATCTCTGGCCAGATTAGAAACACAGGAAAGGTTCCCCAAAAAAGCAATGTTTTACTGGCCAGCTAAGAAAGTGTAAGGACAACAAAATGCTTTTACATCTTTCTTTAGTTCCAACACTGTGAGAAAATATTTACCCCATTAGTGAGTCCCTAGCCCAATTTACGGGCAATTTTAATGAATTAGAATAAGTTGTACCAAAAATTAAAAGGAGAACTGAAAAAACACCAGGAAGGAGAAAGAAATTGTTAAACATGGTAAATTCGCCAACATATTCAGATGCCACATAACCAAAAATTACAAGTCATATTAGTAATCAGGAAGAAATGGTCCAGCCAAAGGAACAAACTATTTATCCTGAAGAGA
Source organism: Cabassous unicinctus (assembly GCA_029593785.1). Classification (NCBI taxonomy): domain Eukaryota; kingdom Metazoa; phylum Chordata; class Mammalia; order Cingulata; family Chlamyphoridae; genus Cabassous; species Cabassous unicinctus. The sequence goes on along the minus strand of JAQZBX010001840.1, from coordinate 52,478 downwards.
TACAGGATTTAAGACAACTAATAAATGATAATCACAAAAATCTCCTAAATCAATTTGAAAAATTAAAGGAAAATATAATCAAAGGGATAAAAGATATTAAGACACTTGGTGAGCATAATGAAAATTTGAAAGCCTGCAAAGAAAAGTAACAGAGCTTATGGGAATGAAAGACACAATGCATGACATTAAAAATACATTAGAGGAACATAACAGCATATTTGAATTGTTCACAGACATTAGTGCTTTAAAGGGCAGAACATCCAAACTAGAAAAGACAGAAGAACAAAAGGAGAAAACAATGAGAAAAAATGGATCAGGATCTTAGGGAATTAAATGACAACATGAAATGTACAAACATATGTGTTATCAGTATAAAAGAAGAAAGAGAAAGGAAAAGTGTTAGAAATAATTTTGGGGAAATAATGACCAAAAAATCTCAACCCTTATGTAAAACATAAGTATCAACATCCAAGGAGGACAACACACCATAAAGAATAAATTCCAATAGACTTACCCAAGAGACCTACTATTCAGAATGATAAATATGAGAAATAGAGGTTTTTGAAAGCAGTGAGAGAGAAGCAAAGTGTCCCATATTGGGAACCTCAATAAAATTAAGTTCTGACCTCTCATCAGAAACCATGAAGACAGGAAGAATGTGAAATGATATATTTTAAGTAGTGAAAGAGAAAAACTGACCACCAAGAATTCTGTATCTGGCAAAGCTGTCCTTTAAAAATAAAGGTGAATATAAAATCTTCCCAGACAAACAAAACTGACAGAATATGTTACCAAAATACCAGAGTTATAAGAGATAGTAAAATGAATGCTTCATCCTGAAAGGAAAATAAAAAAGTCTAGACAAAGAAGAGAAGAGTGTGGAAATGAAAGTTACTAGGATGTATAAATTAAAAGGTAAAAAAAATAAAATAAAATAAAACAGACTATAATAAGACATCAAAATGGAAAGACAAAGAAGAAAAGGGTAGAAGAAATTAATGTCATTACAGTAGTAACATTGAATGTTTATGGCTTGAGCACCTCCATCAAATGATGTAAACTGATAGAATGGATAAAAAATATGAGCCATCTATCTGCTGTCTATAAGAGAATCATCTCAGAAGTAAGGACACAACCCAGTTAAAAGTGAAAGGGTAGTAAAGATATTCCACACAAATAGTAACCAAATAAGAGCTGAAGTAACAATACTAGTATCAGACAAAATAAATTATAAATACAAAACTGTTAATAAGGATGGAGGACTTCTTACATATAGTATTAAAAGGGGCAATTAAATCAAGAAAAATAACAATAATAAATATGTATACACATGATCTGGGTGCCCCAAGATACATGAGGCGCACATTTGCAAAAATGAAGGGAGAAATAGATGTCTCTACAGTAATAAATGGAGATTCTAATACTCCATTCTTAGTATTAAATAGAACATCTAGACAGAGGATAAATAAATAAACAGAAAGCTTGAATAATATAATACATTAACTAGAAGCAACAGATATTTTTTAGAGCATTACACCCCAAAACAGCAAGTTATACATTCTTTTCAAGCATTTATGGATCCTTCTCCAGGATAGAACTTATATTGGGTCAAATGAAAGGCCTCAATGAATTTAAAGTAATTAAATTATGGAAAAAAATTCTCTGACCACAACAGATTGAAACTAGGAATCAATAATGGAGAGGAAAAAAGGAAATTCATAAACATATGATGATTTAAAAACATACTCTTAAATCATCAGTTAGCTACAAAAGAAGTTGCAAGAGAATTCAGCAAATACTTTGAGACAAATGAAAATGAAAACAAAAACATAGCAAATCCTATAGGGCATTGCAATGGAAGTGCTGAGAGAGAAATTTATGTCCATCAATGCTTACTTTGAAAAAGAAGAAAGAGATAAAATTGAAGATCTAACTGTACATCTGAAGGAACTAGAAAAATAACAGCAATCTAATCCCAAATCAAGTCAAAGGACAGAAATAGTAAAGATCAGAGAAGCAAAAATTTTGCTCAAGAGGACAAAAACAATAGAGAGACTCAACAAAAGCAACAGTTGATTCATTGAGTTGATCAACAAAATTGGCAAAGCCTTAGCTAAATTGACATAGAATAAAAGACAATAGACACAAATAATTAAAATTAGAAATGAGAGGAGGGACATTACCACTAACCCCACAGAAATTAGAGCAATCATAGGATGATACTATGTACAACTCTATGCCAAAAAACTAGACAATGTAAACAATTTAGGCAATATCCTAGAAACACAGGGAAAAACCTACACTGACCATAGAAGAAATAGACCTCAAAAAAACAAGCACAATGAAGGGACTTAAAAATTTAAAACCTCCCAATGATGAGAAAGCAAAGGAACAGATGGCATCATATGTGAATTCTACAAGTCATTCAAAGACGATCTAATACTAATTTTGCTCAAGCTCTTCAAAAAAAAAATTGAAAAGGAGGAACACTACCAAACTCAATATATGAAACCCACAACACCCTAATACGAAAACCAGATAAAGATACTATGAAAAAAGAAAAGTGCAGACCAATATCTCTAATGAATATAGATGCAAAAATCCTCAACAAAATACTTGTAAATGAAATCTAAAAGCACAATAAAAGAATTATACACTATTATAAAGTGAGTTTTATTCCAGGTACTTAAGAGTGATTCAACACACACAAAAAATCAATTAGTATAATAAACCACATACCTAAACTGAAGAAGAAAAAACAAACAAACAAATAAGCGTCCTAATTGATGCAGAAAAGGTATTTGGACAAAGTATAGCACCCTTTCTTGACAAAAACTCCTGAAAATATAAGAATAGAAGGAAGTTTTCTCAATATGGTAAAATGCAAATAGGAAGAACCTACTCCTAGCATTGCACTCAACATTCAAAGACTGAATGCTTTCCTACTGAGATCAGAAACAAGACAAGGATGCCGAATGCCACCATTGCTATTCAATATTGTGGTAGAAGTTCCAGCTAGAGCAATTAAACTAAAAAAATAAAAGGCACCCATAAAGGAAAGGAAAAAGTAATTCTTGCTCTATTCACTGATACATGATCCTATATCTATGAAATCCTGAAAAATCCACAACAATGGTACTACAACTAATAGAAGAGTTCAGCAAAGTGGCAGAATACATGATTAATTCACAAAAATAAATAACACTTCTAGATACTACATATGAGCAATCTAAGGAGAAAACCAGAAAAAAATTCAATTTATAATAGCAACCAAAAAATGAAATATTGATGATTAAACTTAACCAAGGACATGAAGACTTTTATTCAGAAAAGTACAAAATATTGCTAAAAATACATAAGAAACCTTAAATAAATGGAAGGACATTCTGCATTCTTGGACTGGAAGACTAAATTTCATTAAGATGTGATTTCTACCCAAACTGATATAGACATTCAGCACAATCCCAATAAAAATCCTAACAGACTCTTTTTTCAGAAATTGAAGAGCCAATTATCAAATTCATTTGGAAGGGTAAGGGACCCTGAGTAGGAAAAAACTTTTTAAAAAGAAGAGTATATTTAGAGGTCTTTTACTTCCTGAATTTAAAAAACGTTTCTTAAATACAGTGGTAAAAACAGCGTGGTACTGACATAAAGACAACATGCTCATTGGAACCAAATGGAGAACTCAGAACTAGACCATCACGTCTATCAACAAATGATTTTTGACAAGTCTATAATGCCCTCCCAGCTGGCTAGAACATTTTGTTCAACAAATGATGCTGGGAGACTAGTTAGCAATACTCAAAAGAAATAAAAAGGAGCCTTTTCTCATGCATTACACAAAAATTAACTCAAAATGGACCAAGAAACTAAATATAAAAGCTACAACCATAAAACTCATAGAAGAAAATGTAGGAAAACATCTTCAAGGTTTTGTCATGTTTTAATAAATTTTATATCCATTTAAGAACTTTGCTTTATGTTGATATTGATAATTTTCCTTACATATTTCCTTAATTATTCAGGTAGGTCATATTTTTTTTAATTTGGTGAAGTTTCATTATAAAAGAGATATTAAAATTTTTCTTAATTTGTCTAAGATCTTTTCCTAGTTTCTAGTTAAAATTTATAATTTTATGAATGTAATTTTTTCTTGTAAACAAAAATAAATCTGAATAATAAACCACATGTTATTAAATGAGGATACCAGGAGATTAGAAAATGTTGCCAGTATTCTTATTATTTGTCACATAATTTTCACTTTTCTCTATAATTTTTCAGTCCATATTTTCTTATAATTTCTTACATTATATATTTTGTTTCATTTCTTGAAATTTTGTATCATTTCTTAATTTAAAATACTCTTTATTTTGTACTTTTTTATTTTCCCAATTGCCCCAATATAATATTTAATTTATTCCTGTAAAATCTTATACATTATATTTCTTATGATGCACTTTTCAAAATTTTTACACTCATTTAACTTAATAATATTAATTCACATTTGTATTTATTATTTTATGGTATTAATTTATGGCATAACTTTGAGATTTAGGAGAGACTTGGTGGAATTGGTATATTCTGATGATGTCATCCCTTCACTTCATTGCATTGGTATAAAAACATAAACCAGTTTTCAATATTATCATATTAAAATATTTTCCTTATATTTCAATTAATATTTATTATTAATAAAAATATATTTAGAGTACTAAAGAAATATTATATTAGAATGTTACCATTGTTCCATAATTTAGAATTTATACAATCAAATTTAATGAACATTTTGGTAAATTAATTTTTTTTCCCAGTCCTTATGTCAAAATAAGAGTGAATAAAAAATTCAATTCCTTTATGTGGATTGACTATTCTGACATGTTCTTTGAGTCACAAATTAATGAGTGTTAAATTAAATTTTAAGATTTCATTCAAAAGATCTTTGTTATGTCTGGCATATCAATTTTCTGTACTGTCAAAATCTCTTCTACCTTAAAGGAAAAATAAGTTTAAATAATTCATAAGATTATTCATATTCCTTCAATAAAAATGTTAATACACCTAGTATTACATTATATGGCTAATATAAATTTAAAATTGAGAAACGAATTAAATAATGGTTTTAAATTGTATTGTATTTGACCAAAACTGTGATGCTGAATTGATAACTTATATGAAGAAACTCATTGAGATATTTTTTTCAGAATATATGCTGAAAATACTTAAAAATGAGGAAAATAATTGGACTCACACAGGACAACTGGTGGAGAGATGATGATGGACAATGGCCATCCCAGGGAATGGAGAGAGTCTGCAGCTGCAGGCAAGATAGTCCCATTCATCATCCCTATGGGATTTGAGCCTCCTCTTAGTTAGAAGTGGAGTGGATGTCACCATGCCAGAATCCTTGGGATTGGGGTAAGAGCTATGGACTAGAGTGGATTTACTGGTATTCTACTTTAGACATGTGATTCTAGCAATGGAAGATATTATAACATTGACGACCACTGGAGTTTTGGGAAAAGGGAGAGGGAGGGGGAAAACACTTGTAATATGGGGGCTTTTTCTGGACTTGGGAATAGTCCTGACTGACGTTGCAATGACAGATATAGGCCATTCTATATTATCATATAACATGCAGAATTGTGCGGGAGAGAGTGTAGACTACAATGTGAACTATGGTCCATGCTTAATGGCAAAGCCTCAGGATGGGTTTAGCAATTGCAATGAATTTGCCACACTAATGAAGGATGTTTTTGTGGGAGTATATGGGAGGTGTGGGGAGCGGGGCATAAGGGAATTCCTATATTTTTTGTGTAACATGTATGTAATATAAGTATCTTTTAAAAAATTTAAAAATTGAGGAAAATAATATGAGTGGGTAATTCATGTAAATACATTATTTCCTTTTCTATATTTTATTTTTATAATCAATAAAAAAGTTATATACATTTTCTAATAGATCAATGTGACTATTGTTCAAAAGACACAGAATCAGTATATTGAAATGTGGAGACACAAATTCACGTAAGGCAATTCAAGAAAATTCCATTGCATTTAGTAATCAATATTTTTTCTCTTAAAGGAAAGTCCATGTTCTCAAAAGGAATTTTATGACATTATCTCTTTTGATATTTTGATTGAAAGCATGAAATCAGAAAATCAAGTTTTGTCTTAAATAGTAAACTTCTTGGTCTTTTCCAATATGGCCAAAAGAACACTTTTCTCATTTTTATCTAACACCCTTCTCTATTCAGAGATGCTTATGGGGCATATCGTAGTGATTCATATCATCAGAATGAATGTCATATTCTAAACTCTGTACTCTCCTCAGTCAAATCACTTTCATTGATATAATGTACATTTCCAACACTGCCTAAGATGGCAAATCACTTTCTGTCATATATTGAGCAATTACTTTTTGGGCTATAATAAAAAAACCTTTATATTTTAAGCCTTGGTAAAACTGACACCCTTCTTCTTGATTACCCATGTTATGAATAATATTTACCTATGTCTCACCCTGTACATTATCCTATACTTCCTGAAGGACCTTTTATTGTCATATGTGTTTGGACCAAAAATTACATCAACTCTTTATTTCCATATAATAAACTTTATTTTTAGAGAGGTTTTAGACTAGAGAAAAGCTACTTTAAAAATATAAGGAATTCCCATATACGCTACATTTGTCACTGCCACATTTAACCCTATTAAAAGCATCTTACAATAATGCGGAGCATTTCTTACAACTGATGAGTAAATAGTGAAGCATTGCTACTACTTTGCACTATACCCTTTTAAAACTTTTGACAAAATGTAGAATGTATAATGTATAATAGCCTCTATCCTTAATTTCAAAATCATGCAGAACTATTCCAGTGTCCGAAAAATGCCCTATGTTCTATCTATTCTTCCCTCCCCCACCCTGTCAGAACCTTAGGTAACCAATATCTTTATGTCATTGTTACAAGTTCTTCTGTTATTACAGTAAGAGTAAATCTACCTTGGTCAAAATATGAATCCCCCCCTTATGTTTGTTAATTCCTCAAACTTGAGAAGTATAAGATGGTTATTTCTGTTGTGATTCAGATTGAAAGGGGTCTTAGATTTTATGACACAGTTGAAAGAAACTATTTTACTTACAGTTCTAGATATTTTTTGCTTTTTGGGATGGGGATTGTCCATTATCATCATTTTGTTCATTGTCCTCAGTGTGTCTGATGAGCTAGAGAATAAGTGTTGGCTGCAATTCCACTGAAATTCAGGGTTCAGGTTGCATATGAACAGACAAAATAATTAAGTCTCTGGGACATAAATATAACTGATATATTGTTAATATTTGGCTCATGTAAAATGGGTAGAACAATAATGTGTAGGAAAATTATAAATGAAACTATTGTTTTAGGGAACTAGATTGCCATATACACCAATGTAAGGCCCACAAATGGGGGCTGATTTCAAGGGGTTGTTTGATATGACTATAGTGTCTGGATATCTCTACAGATATCAGGAGCACCCCTGTTTTAAATTTGAGGAGGTCTCACTTATCTTTTTTTCTTTCAACTCATGCTTTGCTGGTAAATATTATGGAAACATTTCCTACTATAAGGTCTTTTAGAGGCTGGCCTACATTATCTTCTAGAATCTTTCTCATCTTGGATAGGTCTTCTTTGATTTCTTTTTGTAACATTGTAGTTTTCTGTGTACAATTCCTTTGCATACTTAGATAAGTTTATTAATAGATATATGATTCTTTTATTTGCTATTTTGAATGGAGTTTTTTCTTTAATTTCACTTCAGATTGTTCATTATTAGTGTACAGAAATGCTACTGCTTTTCGACATTGAACTTACATGCCACCAATTTACTGAACTTGATTACTATCTCCGGAAGGTTTCTTGAAGATTTTTCTGGGCTTTCTATGTATATGATCATGGCCTTTGCAAATAATGTAAGTTTTAAGTCTTCCTTTCCAGTTTGAATTCTTTTTATTTCTTTTTCTTTCCTAAGTACTCAAGCAAGTTCTTCTAGTACAATATTAAATCAGAGTGGTTACAGTGGGCAACTTTGTCTTTTCTAGATATTAGTGGGAAAGCACTTAGCTATTTTTCATGCTGAAGAAGTTTCCATCTATTTCTATCTTTTGAATTATTTTTATCAAGAAAGGATGCTGTATTTTAATGATTCCCAATTCTGCATTGATAGAGAGGGTCATGTGATTTTTCCTTTGATCTGTTAATGTGGAATATTCAATTGACTGATTATCTTATGAAGAAACTTCCTTGTACACCTGGGATAAAACTGACTTGTTCATGGTGATTCATTCTTTTCATGTGTTGTTGGATTCAATTAGCAAGTATTTTTTTTGAGGATTTTTGCTTTTAAGTTCATTACAATGATTGGTCTGTATTCTTTTCTTGTGGATCTGGTGTTAGGGTGATGTTGACATCATAGAATGAGTTAGGTAATGGTCCTTCCAATTCTAGCTTTTGAAGATTTGAAGCAGAATTGGTGTTAGTTCTTTCTGGAAATATTGGTAGAGTTCACCAATGAAGCCATCTGGTCCTGAGCTTGGAGGATTTTTATGAGTAATTAAATACATCTATTAATGGTTGGTCTGTTGAGTTCTTCTCTTTCTTCTTTCGCAATGTAGGTTGCTTGTGTATTTCTAGAAATTCACCCATTTCATCTAAATTGACCATTTTGTTGGCATAAATTTTTCAAAGTATCCTATTATGATAATCTTTATTTCTGTGGGATCAGTGATGATATGACCACTCTCATTTTTTATTTGGTTTATTTGCAACATATCTCTTTTTTCTTTGATAGTCTAGCTAAGGGTTTGCCAATTTTATTAATTATCTCAAAGAACCAGCTTGTGATTTTGTTAACTTCTTCTAGTATATATAATTCACAATTTCATTTAGTTCTGTTCTAATCTTTGTTATTTTTTCAATCTGCTTGTTTTGCGATTAGTTTGTTGTTCTTTTTCTAATTCCCACAAGTGTGCAGTATGTCTTTAATTTTAGCTCTTTCTTCTTTTTTAATATAGGTATTTAAGGTTATAAATTCTCTCTCAGCACGGCTCTCACTGCATCTCATAAGTTTTTATTTGTAGTATTCTCATTTTCAGTTGCCTCATGGCAGTTACTGATATCTCTTGCAATTTCCTACTTGACCCACATATTGTTTAGGAGTATGTTGTTTAACTTCCATATGTTTGTGTCTATTCTGATTCTCTCAACTTTCTTAATTTCTTGCTTCATTCCATTGTGGTCAGAGTAAATGCTGTGTATAATTTCATTCTGTTTAATTTCATTGATACATGTTCTGTGAAACAGCATGTGGTGTATCCTGGAGAATAATCTATTTGCACTTGAGAAGAATGGATACCCTGCTGTATTTGGATGTAATGTTCTGTATATGTCTATTAGGTTTAGTTCTTCTAACATTTTATTCAAGGTCTCTGTTTCTTTATTGACCCACTATGGAGATGTTCTGTCCAATGATGATAATAGTTTATTAGAATCCCCCATTATGATTGTAGAGGTAACACTTTCTCCCAATCATTTTGCCAGTGTTGCTTCAGTTATTTTGGGGCATACTGGTTTCTTGGATAAACAAATATGACTGTTCTTTCTTCTCTATAGATTAACCTTTTTATTAATTTATATTGCCTTTCTTTGACTCTTGCAACAGTTTTGCATGCAAAGTCCATTTTCCAATTAGTATAACTTCTGCTCTTTTCTTGTTACTCTTTCCATGTAAAATATTTTCCAACTTTACACTTGCATCCACTTTTTTACCCTGGTTGTGACTTTCCTTTAAGTAACATATAGATGGGTGCTATTTTCTTTTCCATTCTGCCAATTGGTGTCTTTTGATTGGAGACTTTAATTCATTAACATAAAATGATTTTATTAAGGCAGTTAGCCAGGTTTTAGGTTCATATATGTCATACCTTTTGTTATTTTTCTTTTTATATTTTAGTTTTTCTTACAAATGATCTTCCTCTCTACACTCTCCTCCAGTGCTCTCTCATTCGCTTTCAACCTGCAGAACTCCCTTTAACATTTCTAAATGTGCAGGATTCTGTTTGGCAAACTTTCAATTTCTGTTTATCTCTGAATATTTTGTACTCTGCCTCATATTTTACTGCCAGTTTTGGTGGATTCAGAATTCAGGCTTGCAGTTTTTCTTTCTTTTAACACTCTATGTCATACCACTGACTTCATGCTTCCATGGTTTAAGATGAAAAATCCATACTTAATCTTATCGATTTTCCCTTATATGTGATGGATTCCATTTCTCTTTCTGAATTCAGTATTCTCTCTTTGTCCGGAGCAATTGTCAATCTGATAAATATTTGCCTTGTAGTTGTCCTGCTATGATACATTCAGTTGGAGTTTGCTCTCCTTCCTAGAAATGTACATCAATGTCCCTCATATGAGATTGGAAATTTTCAGCCATTATTTCCTCCAAAACTCTTTTTGTCCCCATTCCCTTCTCTTATACCCTTGGAATGACTATAATTCATATATTTGTGGATTTCATGTTGTCATTCAATTGCCTGGGCCCCTGCTGAATTTATTCCATTTTAAAAAAATCTACCTGCACTGCTATCTTTGAGATTTCAGGTATCTTATATTCAACATCACTAATTCTTTCCTCTATCTACTCAAATCTGCTCTTATGTGCTTCTAGCATAGTTTTAACTTCTTGCCTTCATCACCATGAGAACTATTCTCTTTTTATTTATGTTTATGATTTATTCTCTATGTTCCTCCAGGATCTTTTTAATATACTTTATCTCTTCATTCACCTCATTATATTTATTCAGAATTTTTTTGCACATCCATGATTATTTGTTTAACATTCTGTGTCACATAGGGTTTTCATTTCATTTTTTGCTAAGGGCTCTCTTTGACACTTTGTTCCAGTTATTGTATAATTTTTTTATTTTCCCATGTTCTACCAAAAAATATTAAGTCCACAAAAAAGAATGAAAGGAGGGAAGAAGAAGAAAACAAAAAGGGTGGAAAAGGAAAAATAAAAGAGACAGAAAAATAAATAATGGGTGAAAAATATCATTAAAAAAAAAGCAAAAAAAATCAAATAGTTGAAAAAAAAAGAAATAGGAAAAAATGAAATTTCAAAGAGATGAGAAGATAGAAATGAAGACAAAACAAGAGAAGGCAGAAAGAAAGAAAAAGAAAAGAGAAGAGGAAAAAATAAAAGAAGAAAAAAGGAAAAAAAATAAGAGGAAAGGAAAATAAATAAATAAATAAATAAAAACAGGTCTCCAACTCTGGCCATCAGCAAGAGTCAGGCTGCCTGTGTTCACCACCAATCAGTCACCCCCATGGCCCACACTCTGCAAAACCTACTCACATGTAGAGAAAAAAAAAATGAAACTCAGTCTAGGTGTCCCTTCTTGAGGCTGTTTGTCTCATGGATCCCCTTTCCCTGGAATCATGGAAGTTTCTGACAATTTGCTGGTTTTCTTTCCCTATTTCCCTTCTCTCCTGGCCCTTTTGGGCACCAATTGTCTCTTCAAGATCCTATCTCCCCTAGGCTGGATGTGCACCTGTCAGCTCACTGGCAGACTCTGACATTTCCCTTCTCACCTGTGCCAATTGATCACCTGTCATCTCACCCCCTCACCACCCCAGTTCCTCTTTCTCTCAAGACTGGGTGATTGCATGTCAACCCACCTAATCAAATCACCCTTCCTCTCTCACTGGAGACACTTCAGTGGCAGCCTGCATATATCCTTTTTCTGGGAACCAGGTGAGAACCACTCCATCTGCCTTATCTTACCTTCCACATCTTTATGCCCCTGAGCAGGGTGGTAACCAGCACTCCTTTTACCCAGTGATATCCCTTCCTTCAAGAGCACCAGCAGCACACTCATTTGCACCCATGATTTCCTCTCCCAAAGGCCAGCTGGGCACTGGTCTCTGCATTTGATCATCTACCTCATGCTCCCTTCATCCCATGAGACAGCTGAGTGCCAGTCTAGGCACCTGATTGCCCTGCAGCTCACCTCTTTGTATGTATTCTGAGCACCAGCATGCATACCTCATTCCCTGTTGGCTCACCTCACTGTGAGGACAAGCTAAGCACCAGTCTGCCAGCCAAATCATTTTCCTGGCTTCCTTCTCCCTCTCATTCAGATGATTGCCCTATCTCCCACAATTTCCCTCTCCCTCAATTGTCTGGGACCCCCTCTCTGGCAACCCTTACCAATCACCCCTACTGTCCCACAGCTTGCCTTCTTCCAGGCTTTCCTGATTACCTTACTACTGTATCTGGAGGAGGAGTGCAGCTTCCTACTCCCTACTTTGTTATTTTGGATCCCCTATACATCACCTCTATAATGCACACTTTATTTCCTCTTCTATTCTGTAGTTCCCAGTTTATTGTTCATTTTACCTGTGAATGTCCAAATCTATTGCCATTTTTGTATAATGATATTTCTCAACATAAATATACATCATCTTGAGTGGCCTTATTATACTTTTGGAAACATTCATGACCATTGTAGCTTTCTATGCCCATGTTTTCACTGGAATTCTAGATATGCTCCAGTGAAAGACAGGCAGAAATTATCTCCACTTGTGTCTGTCACCTGATTGTGGAAAGCTATTCTATCTGACAATTCTAACACAATGAGATCAAGATTCTAATGCACCAGTGAACAGGAAAAAGTGGTAGGAGGATTCTATACATTTATCACAACTCTATCAAACCCATTCTATCTAAATCCTGCCATAAAAAAATTGTGTAGGCCATGAGAAAATTTTTACATATTTAAACTTGTACAGTTGTGGCTTTAGGAACACATTTATGACTAGACTGTGCAGCAAATAAAGGCTTGAGTAGTCTACTTATTGGAAGGGTATGCACCCATAGAAATGCTTACTCAAAAATACATTGATAAATATCTATATTCTTCTTTTCAGAAATAAAGTATTCCTTTTTAAACTAGTTTGATTTCCAAAATAAAATAAAAAATATGATGTGATTTTCAGCTTTTATATGCTGCAAAATCTATGTCCCCATATATACCTATTATTCTTTAATGGTATTTTAACATCCTGGAATACAATGTGCAAGAAATATTATATATCCAAACACATAACATCAAGGTCACCTGTAAAATGAATGAACTGTTAAGTTGATCAGTGTACATACATCTATTCATTCATTTTCATCCTTTCTACATTTTTGTTCTTTTTTTTATTACTCTATTTCTTTCCTTTTTCTCCCTCCCTCCCTCCCTTCCTTCTTTCCTTCCTTCCTTCCTTCTATGAATCTCTCTTTATTTCATATTGGACATTTATAGTTATGAATAAAACAGCCATAATCTTTTATACATTTTTGTGTATGCCCATAAAACTAAATATCTTTGGTATATACCCAAAGATCACTTGCTTGGCCATAGTTAAGTTTAGCATATATATAACTTTAATAGAAACATCCAAAATATTTTTCTGAATTGCTTCTCTTTTATACTCCAGTAAGCACTTAGTGAGAGTGCAGTGGTAGAAAATGGCTGATGGTATTTAATAGAGTGGATTGCTAAAATATGTGCTGCTGCATTTATACTTGGATATAAGCTATTATGCCAATACACAGTAATCATTTTCTGGGTGAGAATAAGGCATATTACTAGAAGAGAGAATAAAATACCTGAGAAATATTTTAGAGTTTCATTGGCAATTTCTATGTATCCATTTTTCAGAAAAAAATGAAACAATTTGTAAAGGCTTGTAGGAACATTCATTCTTGGGTCAAGATAAATTGTGTCTGTTTGTAGATGAATGTTTTCATTTAGTTTTTTTGTTACATTAAGAGTAAATTCATCACCCAACAAGAACAAAATTGAGTTTTTTCCCTCTACATCATGTTACATTAATGTAGTCACATGTAACAGTGGCCCCATTGTGTTTATTCTTTAATAACATTCTTTACAATGATTATAGACCAAATAAATGTACATATATCCATTATTTGTCAACAATATTTGGGTTGTTTCCAGTTTTTTGTTATTGTATGTTGCAACCTTATAGATATTGCTGAAAAAAATCCCCTGTTTCCCATGTAAAAGAGTTTGGAATTGGTATATACCTATGACTGGAACTATGGGTTCATAGATTAGCACACATTTCATGGTTTACATAAAAATATCTATTCCCTTGTCTTATGGTTACAACAGTTAACTTTTCCAAGAGGATTAATTCTACTATGCTGACTGTCATCTTTCTGTTATTTACATTTGTTAAAGCATGTTATTATGTGACAATTTTATGGTTCTAAAATAATATAGCATTTTTAAAATTATTTTTTATTTTATTTTATTTTTTAAAAGATACTTAGATTACATAAATATTACACAAAAAATATAGGAATTCCCATATGCCCCAACTCCCACACCTTCCACAACCTTCCACACAAACATCCTTCATTAGTGTGGCCCATTAATTGCAATTGACAAACATCCTGGGGGTTTGCCAATAAGCAGGGACCATAGTTCACATTGTAGACCACACTCTCTCCCACACAATTCTACATGTTATATGATGATATAAAACGGCCTATATGTCTCATTGCAATGTCACTAGGACAATTCCCATGTCCCAAAAAAGCCCAGTATTACAACTGCCCCTCCTTCTCCCTGCACCCAGAGCCTCCAGGGGCCATTGGCTCCACACCAATGCTGCAATCTCTCCCATCACTTGAATCACAATATGTCTAGAGTAGAATACAAGCAAGCCCACTCAAATCCATAGTTCCTCCCTTCATCCTGAGGAGTCTGGGATGGTGATGTCCACTACACCTCCAATTGAGAGGGGGCTCATATCCTATGGAGTAGATGGATGGGATTATATTGCCTGCAGCTGCTGACTCTCTCCATTCCCTGGGATGACTGTTGTCTATCATCATCTCCCCACCAGTTGTCCTGGGAGAGTCCAATGAAATGTCGAGTAGGAGTTGCTTCTCCACCGAGGGTCCGGGCCCTGCTGGCACATGGAAAGCCCAAATACTCAAGTCTCTAGATAAACACCTACAAATTCCAGCACCAAGTATAGGTTTGAATAGAAGGGCAGATAATCCATGTGCAGGGAAGACATAGTTGAGTCCAACTGTGTCACTTCCAGGAGCACAAACTCCAAAGTAGGGCCCAATGGCAAGGCAGCAAACTCCAGAGCTATACACTCAGACAAGTCCTGGGTTTCCCCAGAGCCCCCAGGAGCCCCACAATTAGGGGTAATATCCACTTCGGAATTCTATGAGATCCTACTGAGATGTGCATAAGCGCCACCTCTGAGATGACCTCCCGACTCATTTTGAAGTCTCTTAGCCAAATAAACTGATTTGTCTGTATGTTTTCCCCATTTTATTCTAAGGTTTTTTCCAGTCACATTCCCAGTTGGCACATGATAGCAATCCCTCAGAACCAGAAAGGCTCATCCCCATGAGCCATATCCCACATTGGGAGGAAGGTAATGCATTCTTATGCTGAGTTTGGCTTAGAGAGAGGCCACATTTGAGCAACAAGGAGGTTCTTGGGAGGCAACCCCCAGGCACCACACAACAATAGGCCAAACTTCAATTTCAAGAGCAAATACTCATAAGGTGAGTCATCAATATCAAGGGCCCATCATTGGATCATTCTCCCTCACCAATCAATGCCCCTGCACTTGAGCGACTGCCGCTGCTCTCTTAGAGAATGTGACAGAGCTCTCCAGAATGGAAACCCAGTATTATCTCATTTATTGAGTGAGTCTTCACTGACTGTGACAATGCCTTGCAAACACTTGAACATTTTTTATACCTTATACTTATGCTCAGGTGAACTTCTTCCCATGCATCCCCCATCCCTGACACCCAACACCAATGATCTTCTCCTACCCCAGTTGTAACCCTTCTGTGATCCAAAGCTTCTTCAAAGATGAAGCCATTAGAATAGCTGAATGCAATTAACAGGAAAATGAAATACTAATGATAAGTTCAAAATAAGAGATAAAATATATAAAGGTTTTTAAAAAAACTAAAACTATACTGAAATAAAAAGATTGGGATATTAAAAAGTGAAAAATATACAAAAATTTTTTGACCTTTTGCCTTTCATCACTGCAATATTTGGTGTGCAGTCTCTACCAAGTCACCCTCCTCCCCTTCACTCCCCAGTGTCTCACAATTTTTCCTTTTGTTTCCAAAGAAGTTTTAGGCCACAGCAAATTCACACACAAAATATAGGAGAATCTCATATACCCAACCTCCTCCCTCTTTCCTACGACCCCCATATTAATACCTTTTTATATGTGGATGGTAATATTGTTATAACTGATATACAAATAGTGAAACATAGCTACCAAACATTGCCAATGGTTTACACTATGGTCCACACTTTAGACCGTACACTTTTATATACTCTGATGACATTTACTATGACCTGCATCCATCACTATATGGTAATGAAGAACATTTCTACTGACCACTAAATATCCCCTGTTCCATCCATTCCACTCCTCCAACCTCATCCCTCGAGGGCCCACTATGACACCCTGGAGTGTCCCCTTGGATGACAAGATTCATAGTTACATGCAACAAGAGGTCTTGACACACTGGTCTGTCCTCCCTCACCAGGAACAGCCCTTGCACTCAAGATACTCCCACCTGTCTATTTCTGAACAAATCGGTCCTCCCGAAGATGGGAGTCCAACACCCTCCCGCTCATCATGTAGGTCTCCATCCACTGACACAACACATCATGACAGAATGAACACCCACACACTCTCCAGAAGCCTGTTCCAAGTGTGCCCCGCCCCGAATGCCCCAACAAATAACACCCTAAACCACTGACCCTTCCTTGTCATTTTGCCATAAGAGGATTCCCACATCTGTACTTTCAACCTCATACCCACAAATCCCCAGTGTTCACTTGGTCCATGTTCCAACCCTCCCAGAAGTATCCTGGACCTTCTGACCTACCCTTCCTAATCCATTGACCCATTAACCTCATACCACCCAATCCAATAATATCATTACCCTCCTGTCCTATCACCTCAATACACAACAACATTCTATCACTCCACCATAGAATAATTCTGCATGGACAATGTCTCACAACCTTCTCCTCACTCTCACCTGCATAACCACCCTACAGACAATGGCTTTCTGAGACTACTCAATTCACACAACTCATATCAGTGAGGTCATGTACTGTTCATCCTTCAATGTCTGGCTTTCTTCACTCAACAAAAGGTCTTTGAGAGTCATCCATGGTATCCAGTGTGTTAGCATTTTATTCCTTCTTACAGCTGAATACTATTCCATTGTATGTATTTGCCACATTTTGTTTATCCATTCATCTGTTGAAGGGCACCTGGGTTGAACCAACTTTTCGATATAGTGAAGAATGCAGTTATGACTATTGGAGTCCATAATCTGTTCATGTCATTGCTTTCAATTCTTCAGGGTATATGCCCAGCTATTGAATCAGTGGATCATATGGAAGTTCTATAGTTAGTTTTTGAGGAACCGCCAAACTTTCCTCCATAATGGCTGGACCATTCTACAATCCCACCAGCACTGGATGACAGTTCCTATTCCTTCACATCCTTTCCAACAATTATAGTCTGCTGTTTTTTAATAGCCACCATTCTAACGGGTGTAAGATGGTATCTCATAGTTTTGATTTGCATTTTGCTAATAGCTAGCTATGTCGAGCATCTTTTCATGTGCTTTTTAGCCATTTGTATTTCATCCTCAGAGAAGTGTCTTATCAGGTTGCTTGCCCACTTGTTAAATGAGTTGTTTATCTTTTTATTTTCGAAGTGTAGGATTTCTTTATATATGCAGGATATTATGCTCCTATCAGATACATGGTTGCCAAATATTTTCTCCCATTGGGTAGGCTGTCTTTTTACTTTCTTGATAAAGTCCTTCGAGGTGGAGAAGTTTTTAATTTTGAGGAGATCACATTTATCTATTTTTTCTTTTGCTGCTCATGCTTTGGGTGTGAAGTTCATGAAACAATTTCCTATTATAAGGTCCTGTAGATGCTTCCCTACATTATCTTCCAATGTCTTTAAGGTCTTGGCTCTTATATTTAGATCTTTGATCCTTTTTGAGTTTATTTTTGTATAAGGTGTGAGATGGAGTTTGTCTCCCATTCTTTTGGATATGGATATCCCATTGTTTGTTGGACCATTTGTTATAGAGGCCATTCTCTCCCAACGGAATTGGCTTGGTGGTCTTGTTGAATATCAGGTGACTATATATCTATCCTTGTGCCAATACTATGCAGTTTTGACCACTGTAGCTTTGCATTATATTTTAAAGTCAGGTAGTGTGATACCTCCAACTTCATTTTTCTTTTTCAATATGTCTTTGGTGATTTGTGGCCACTTACCCTTCCAAATAAATTTTGTAGTTAGTTTCCCCAATTCATTTAAACAATACAGTGCTGATTTTTATTAGGATTTCATTAAATCTGTAGATTGGTTGGGGGAGGATAGACATCTTGATGATGTTTGGTCTTCCTATCCATGAACTGGAAATATTCTCCCATTATTTAAAGTCGTCTTTGATTTTCTTTAACAGTGTTGTTTATATAGGTCCTTTATATCTTTAGCTAAATTTATTCCTAGGTATTTGATACTTTTAGTTACTATTGTAAATGGTATTTTTTTCTTAATTTCCTCCTCGGTTTACTCCTCATTGCTGTACAGAAATGCTGCTGATTTTTGAGCACTGATCTTATAGCCTGCGACTTACTGAACTCCTTTATGAGTTCTAGAAGGTTTGTTGTAGATTTCTCAGGGCTTTCTATGTATAGGATCATGTCGTCTGCAAATAGTGAAATTTTTACTTCTTCCTTTCTGTTTGGATATCTTTTTCTTGCCTCAGTGCTCGAGCAATCACTTCTCTGAGTATATTAAATAGCAGCAGTGATAGTGAGCATCCTTGTCTTGTTCCCAATCTTAGAGGGAAAGCTTTTAGGATTTCACCATTGAAGATGATGTTGGCTCTGGGATTTTCATATATAACCTTTACCATGTTCCTTCTATTCCTATTTTTTTTTGCAGGGTTTTTATCAGGAAAGAGTGCTGTATTTTGATGATTGCTTCTTCTGTATCTATAGAGATGATCATGAGAGACTTTTTTCTTTAAATCTGTTTGTGTGGTGTATTACATTGATTTTTTTTTCTTATGTTGTACCAACCTTGCATACCCAGGATGAAACCCACTTGGTCATGTTGTATAATTCATTTGATATGTTGTTGAATGAGATTAGCAAGGATTATGTTGAGGATTTTAGCATTTAGCTTCATTAGAGAGGTCTTTCTGGAATGTTTGGTAGTATTCACCCGTGAAGCCATCTGGTTTTGGGCTCTTCTTACTTGGGAGGTTTTTGATGACTGAGTCTATCTCTTTACTTTTATTTGGACTGCTGAGTTCATCAATTTCTTCTTTCATCAATGTAGGCTTCTTGTGAGTTTCTAGGAATTTGTCCATTTCCCCTAAAGCATCATTCTTGGCATATAATTTTTCAAAGTATCCTTTTATGATGCTCTTTATTTCTGTGGCATCATTGGTGATATTCCCTTTTTCATTTCTTATTTTGTGTATTTGCATCTGCTTTCTCTTTTTCTTTGTTATTATGACTAAGGGTTTGCCAATTTTATTGATCTTCACTAAGAACCAGCTTTTGGTTCTTTTTAATTTTTCTAGTGCTTTTTTATTTCCTATTTCATTTACTTCTGCTCTAATCTTTGTAATTTCCATCTTTCTACTTCCTGTTGTGATAGTTTGTTGTTGTTTTTCCAATTCTTCCAGGTGTGCAGTTAGGTCTTCAATTTTAGCTCTTTCTTCTTTTTTGACATACACATTTATGGCTATGAATTTCCCTCTCAGTACAGGTTTGGCTACATCCCAAAGGTTTTGATATGTTGTGTTGTCATTTTCTTTCTTTTCAAGGTAGTTACTGATTTCATGTGAGATTTCCTCCTTGACCCAATGTTTTTCTAAGAGTGTGTTGTTTAACTTCCATATCTTTGTGCCCAATCTGGTTCTCTGGTCATTAATCATTTCCAATTTCATTCCATTGTGGTTAGAGAAATTACTTTGTATAATCTCAATCTTTCTGAATTCATTGAGATTTGTTCTGTGGCCTTTAATGTGGTCTATCTTGCAGTATGATCCATGTGCAGTCAAGAAAAATGTATATCCCACTGTGTTTAGGTGTTCTGTTTTGCATATATCTATTATGTACAGATCCTCTAATGTATTATTCAAAGTCTTTGTTTCTTTATTAATTCACCTGTCGAGATGTTCTGTCTAATGGTGATAATGATGTATTAAAGTTCCCCATTATAATTGTAGAGACATCTATTTCTCTACTTAGTCTTTCCAGTGTCAGCCTCATGTATTTTGAGGCACCCTGATTAGGTGCATAAATGTTTATGATTCTTCTTTCTTCTTGAAAGATTACCCCTCTTACTAATATATAGTGTCTATCTTTCTCTCTTAAAAGAGTTTTGCATTTTAAGTCTGTTTTGTCTGATATTAGGATAGCTACTCCGACTCTTTTTTGGTTGTTGTTTGCTTCTATAACTGTTTTCCAACCATTCACTTTCAGTTTCCTGGAATCTCTGGGTCTAGGGTGGGTGTCTTGCATCAACATATAGGTGGGTCATATTGCCTTATCCATTCTGCCAATCTGTGTCTCTTGACTGGTGAGTTTAATCCATTAGCATTCAGTTTTATTACTCTCAAGAAATTTGTTACATCAGCTATATTTTCTTTAGGTTTATGTATGTCACATATTGTTTTTATCTCTCTTTTTGCCATTTTAGTTGTTCTTACATAATCCTCCAACTTTCTCTCTCCTGTTTTTCCCTTTCAACCTGTAGAACTTCCTTTAGTACTTCTTGAAGGGTAGGTCTCTTATTGGCATACTCTCTTAATTTGTTTATCTGTGACTATTTTGAATTTTTCATCATTTTTGAATGCCAATTTTGTTGGATACAGAATTTGTGGTTGGACATTTTTTCTTTGAGTACCTTGAGTACTATGTCATACCATGGTCTTCTTGCCTCCATGGTTTCAGATGAGAAATCAGCACTTAAGCTTATTGAGCTTCTCTTATATTGGATGGTTCTCTTTTCTCTGGCTGCCTTGAGTATATTCTCTTTGTCTTGGGAACTGGACAGTTTTACAAGTACATGTCTTGGATTAGGCCTGTTAGAATTTATACTGTTTGGGGTGCATTATGTTTCCTGGACTGTATTTCCATACCCTCAATAGGTTTGGGAAATTTTCATCCATTATTTCTTTCAACACTCCTTCTGTTCCCTTTCCCTTTTTCCCCCCTCTGGTATGCCTATAATGCATATGTTTCTGTGTTTTGTGTTATCATTTAAACCACTAAGTCCCTGCTGGATTTTTTCTCTCTTTTTAACTATCTGTTCTACTATCTGTTTGATTTCAGATGTACTGTCTTCCACATCACTAATTCTTTCTTCTGCTTGTTCAATTCTGCTGTTATGTGATTCCAGCATCTTTTTGATTTCTTGGATTGTGCCATTCATCACCAACATATCTGTTATCTTTTTATGTATGTTTATAATTTCTTCAGTATATTCTCCCAGTGTCTTCTTAATATCTTTAACCTCTTCCTTCACTTCATTAAGTTGGTCCATGATATTTGTTTGGACAGGTTTGGTTAGTTGTTCAATTTTCTGCATCTCTTCCTATTTTTTAGTTTGTTTATTGGACTAGTCCATGTCTTCCTGTTTCTTAGTATGATTTATAGTTTTTGTTGCCCTCTGCTCTTCGTTTATCTTGATGGATTTTTTCAGTTGATTAGCTTCTCTCTTTGCTCTAAAGTTTTCTTTAGCTGTTGGTTTTTTATGTGTGTTACATTTTCTTTTTGACACTTTGCTGTTCCTTTTCTATTTCCTTGGTGTTTTCTATGTTCCCTCGAAGGAAAAAGATTAGGGCCAGAGGAATCAAAAGAGGTAAGAAAAGAAAAAGGATAATAGAAATAATAATAAATGTTAGAAGTGGGGCTATATAAGACTTAGTAAGATGAATATTTAACTCATGTAAGCAGTGTAGAGTAATTGGAATAAAAAAAGTGGAGTACCTACAATGATATGGGAAACCAAATAGGGAAAAATATATAGAATGACTTAAAAGGCCAGAATGTTGAGGAGAGGGAGAAAGAGAAAAGGATGGACAGAGAGAAAAAAGTTCATAAAGAAAGAAAACAGAATAGATTCGGTAGAAATTGAAACCAATTAAGTTGTGGACTAATGGAAAAAAATGGTGGAATGTAATCAACACAACAGAAAGCAGAAGATAGAAAAATGTGAAGGAAGAAAATGAGATACTGTTGGTAGACAAAATCAGTACACACAGAAAATGGGAAATCAAAGAAGGAGAAGCACAGCAAAGAAGAAACAAGCCAGCAGCACCTAATTTTTTAAAAAGGCAGGGGAGGGGAGGAAAGAGGAAAGAAAAAGAAGAAACAAAACAACCACCACCATCACCACCACCACAAAAATCTCAAACACACACACAAGCAAGCAGTCAAAGAAAGCTAAGGAAGAACAGCATTCCTTCTTGGACCCTTGGGGAGCCTCTCAGGCTGTCTGTGTTCATCAATCAATTACCCTGCAGGCTTCTCTCTGCAGGTTTTGAGGAGGATTTTAGTGAGTAAAGTAAGTTAAAATTTTTTAAGTAAACTTTTTTTTTTAAATAAGGGACCCAAAAGAAGCTAGTACAAAAATAATGTCTATGTTTTCCCTGTGCTAAGGTATCAGCTGGGTGTTAGATATCCCTGTGGCTCACCACTCTTAGAGTAGTTAGGAATCGAACCAAGGCCCTCATACATTCAAGCCAGAAATTCCTTCACTGAGCTACTCCTCCAACTGGGCAAGCCAGCTCTTCAGAAAGTTATTCAGTCACTACCCCTGGGCAGATTTTACTCTCTTAGGGCAGCTGGATTCAGTAAGGCTGTATGAGCATATCCTGCCTCCCCTCAGGTTGACTTCCCTTTTAAAATTCAATTGTGATCTTGATGACTATGTACACCACACAAAAATGATTTTTCAAGCCTCTTCTAGACCACCTCCTCCATTCACGGGATGCTAAATAGGCTTTTGAAAAGTTATTAAGTACTTCCCACTGCCTGACTCCCTTAGGGGAGTTGAAATTCTGATAGCCCTCCATGTGGTATTATTAAATTGGTTGACTCTGCCCTTTCTCATTTCAAGCCTCTGTATCCCAGGTCAGTTAGGTAAATCAGGCTTCCTCAGAAGATTCACCTCTCCCTTCAGCCTGGTGCCACTTTGAACCAGCTAGTGTGCTCCACAAAGCTCTAAGGGGTCCAGGCACTCAAACAGAAAGGAAATCCCTCTCCAACCCTTGCCAGAACACTCCTACTCTTGGAGAATGCTCCCTCTTGCTAGGTGGCTGGCAGGACTCAGGGCTCACCCCGGCTCTTTGAGCTGAGGGTGGGGCTTAGCTGTCCATGATTTCCATGGGTGCTAAAAGCTCACAGTTTTATCTTGAGTAATCTATCTCCTTGTCCAGCTCCCTCCAGATCAATGAACCAAAGGCTTCTGCTCTGTTAGATACCAGAACAGCTCACTTGGGCTGTATCCTGTCCCCAATCAGCCGTCTTTTGCAAGAGAGATGGTGAGTGCCCATATAAACTGATGCCATCTTGCCCTATTCTCCTAATATAGCATTTTTTGGCACTGTTTCTTTTATATGAAATTCTTTATATGCTTGAACCATATTTTTTTTCATAAAAACTGCTCATTGACATAAGTTTGGAAATTGTAATACTCAATATCAAGCAGGAAAAATAAAAATTAAATTTATATTTTAAGGTACATACAAGAATTACACAGATATTTAAAAAGGAATTGCATTGAAAAAATTTCCAGATTCTTCCACAATTTATATATGTAGACCTCATTAAACTTCCAAGATAAGTATTTCATACCCAATGGATACTTCAATTTTTTGCTTTTTTTAAAAAATTGGTCTGTTTCATATATTTTGACCATGTGTTAATGGAGTTAACATTTTTCATTTTTTCCCAGTTTTTTTTTTACCTCTATTCATCAGTACGTTAGACAGAATCCATCTTTAAAGTTTGATGTTTACAGTTAAATAGTTAACATGATTTTAATTAAACATTTATTTAAAGACTGATTGTATTAGTCAGGATTCTCTAGGGAAGCCAATGGAAGGATTTATCTGTACATATTAGTTGATCTTTATAAGAATTGTCTCAAGTGAATATGGGGATGGGTAATTTCAAATCTCTGAAGGCAGCCCACAAGTTTTAAAGTCTGATGAAAGTTTGCAATGACTTACACAAAAGATGCTCATTGGCTAATGTAGAGCTGGAAATTTTCTCTCCTGCCTGCAGTAATCATCACCTTTCCTTTTAAAGCTTTCAAGTGATTGGATGAGAACTTCTTTCATTGTTGAAGGCAATTTCTTCAGTTGATTGTACATATAGTCACCCATAATTGCAACCCCTTTACTGATATCTTAACTCCATGAAATATCCTCACAATAAAAATCAGCCAGGGCTTGCTTGACCAAACATTTGAACACCATAACCTGGTCTAGCTGGCACAAAAATTAAACTATCACAGTGATTCACAAAGTTTATATAGAAAGAAAGTCCATGAGTTTTACAATGAACTCTCACACAATGGACATGTTTGTTTGCAAGTAATAGTATAGTCAGAGCAGATGAGCAGCTCCCCCCTTGTCCTTTCAAATTCACTATTCATTCTTTTCTCCAGCAGGAATACTGTAGTTAATTGTAAACAGGGGATTATGAGTATATGTATTTGAAATTATATATTCAGGATTAAAGATCTAGAGAATGAAATTTAAAGGTGACATCAAATATATCTACACCAAAATCAATAAATTCTTAGGAATAATATAAATGGTACAAGACCACTCCTTAAAAAATATATATTAATTTTTGGAGAAAACTGAAATGAGTCATAAGAAATTGGAGCAATGTAAACTGTCCATGAATTAGATTAAAAATAGGAAAAATTAATTCTCCTAAAATTGTCTCATTATTCAATATAATCTCCATTAATTCCTATCAGTTTATGTGTATGTGCATGTGTGTGTGAGCATTTTTCCCAACTTGAGTACAGGATGTATAAATTTATGCATATTAGTTTTTTGAGATATCCAAACAATGTAAAACTTTAATCATTTGAAATTGTGATACTGATGCACATATAGATTTGAAAGCACTATAATTTTTATTATAGCAAGTAGTTAGTACAGAGGTAATGCATTTAATATATCAATACCTACTTGCTATTAACAGAATTCTTTCAACCACATATCTATTTCTTCATGGTCATTTCAAGAAATTTATCAAAACCCCCTATATTCTATACATGACTTTTCTATAATCTAAATCTTCTTTCAAGGCAAAAAGAAAAAAATATAACCTGGGGAAATAAACATAAGAAAATGTCACTTTACATACAAGACATCAGATCTAACAGTGATGAAAGTTATAATGTTAAAAAACATTTTATGTTTTTTAAATTATTTTTGATTATTCCAATTTTTAATTTTTTGGTAATTTATTATTTTTAAGACTATTTATTATTTCATTTTCTTATCTGTATTTATTTATTTTCTTAGCTTCTTTTTTGAAGAAGTTTTCAATCACAGAAATGTTACCACTGTGGCAGGGGAGGATCATTGGTGTGGAGTGTCAGTGATTGTAGATGCATGGGAGGAGGTTCACCTGGCACATATATATAAGGCATATAAAGGTTTTCATGTGTTTATGAGGCACTGTCATGGTGGGTAGAGTTTCACACAATAACCAAAAGAATATTGAATCCCCATTTTAATAGGACAGCAATAATCCCCCAAATACAGTGACAGCGACTAATGAAGGAGGATGGTCCCTTGATGTGCCCTTGATATTGATGACTGTATTAATCAGGCAAAGGTGTGTTGATGAAAAACACCACAAATCTGTTGCCTTTTGTAAAGGGTATTTATTTGGGGTAGAAGCTTACAGTTACCAAGCCATAAAGCCTATTACTTCCCTCAACAAAGTAATGTTGCCATGTGTTGGAACAAGATGGCTGCCAACATCTGCAAGGGTTTAGTCTCCCTCTTCCTCTGAAGGCTCTGTGGTCCCAGCTTCTTACAAAATCAGTTGTAGTCTGAGGTAATTATTTTCTCTCTTCTGGGCTCATTTCTCTTTTGGCTCAGCTGCTGAGGGCTCTGGTCTCTGCAGCTGCAAACTATTAGGTGAATAGCTCATCACTTTTCCTGGGGCCTCTGCTATGTCTATGGCACCATCTCTATTCCTGTGTTCTTCTACTGTGTGTTTACCTCCCATTGCTCCAATATCAAAACTTTAACTAAATCTCTAAGGTGTCACTTTCTCTGTGAGTACTCACCCACCAAGGGGATGGGGATGAAACATCCTACTGATGTGTTCCAATTAAACCCTTAATCATTATTTAATCAATTAAAAGTGAAACCTCTGAATCCAATATAATCTGATATGCCAGAGGAACAGACCAGTTCACAAACATAATCAAATATCTATTTTTGGAATTCATAAACAAAATTAAAGTGCTACACTCCACCCTCTGAATTCCAAGAAGACATTACAATATTCAAAAAACCATAAATCAGTACAATGCTAAATACAGATTCATATCACAATCCATTTAAAGAAACACAGTTTGTCTTGAGGTGAAGTCTCATCTGGCTGTAGGCTTCTGAAACTTACAAAACCTTTTATCTGCTTACAATATACAAAAGAACAGACAAAGGACAAACATTTTCATTACCATAAAGACAAATTGGGAGGGAAACATGAGTTATGGGCCCTCTACAGTTCAGTAAACCTGCAATGCATACTCCATTCAATTTCAAAGTCTGAGAGTCATTTTCTCAGATGGTCCCATCTGCCTGAGCCTCATGAGGACCCACCCTTTCCACAGGCTTTCCCAATGGCCATTTTCATGGTTCCACCCTCATAAAGCATCTAGGTGGTGAACAAGCTCCAGGTCTCACCCTCCAAGAGTGCTGGGGTAATTCCCACACTTTAACCACTACATTGAAGTGAAGACAACATCATCCCTAACCTTTGGTCTACAGGCCCAACCCTCTCAGAGCAATAAGTTGGTAAACTGGCCTTCACTAATCCAAGGGGTTTAGGTCCACCCCTCTCAGAACAATGGGGTGGTGAACATAACCTCCCTAATTCTTGAGGAATGTGCTCCCACCTCTCTGTACCATTGGGTGGCAAAACTCTCCCTGAATTTCAGGCAGGAAAATTCACCCTCTTCAACTGCTGTGGCAAATTAACCTCTCTGTACACAAGGGTGGGGTACTTCTCTAGGCCTGTGGAGATATCTTAATTCCAGATCTCAGCTTCCATGGTTTTCCTTTTAAAGCTGTTGCTCCTTCAATGTCTGCCTTCCATGTCCTTTTTATTCCAGGCTGACAGTGGCTTGTTCATACAGCTCTCTAAAAAAGTTTGTTAGTTTAACATGCAAGAAGCAGGTATCCAAACATCAAACAGTAAGACATTCTACATGTCTTTCCTAGATAACTGCACCTTCAATCCTGACTTAAACATTCCAAGTTTAGTTAAATCCTCAAATGGGGTGCTATCATACAGGAGCTTGATTTCCAGAGGCTTGGAATTTCCAAAATCAATTTCTGTTTTATTTTTACCCAGCAATTCAATCCTCAGCTTATCTCTCTCAACTAACATTTTACTATAATCTGCCAGGAGAAGCCAAGATGCCTTCTCTGAGTTTACTTTGGAAAGTTCTTCAACTATATGCTCAGGCTCACTGTTTTCAAATTCTGGCTTTCATAAAACATCAGGAGTCAATCTTGCTAAGTTCTCTGCAACTTTAAAACACCAAACACCTTTCCTCCAGTTTCCAATAATAATTTCATCATTTAATTCTAAGGTATCATAAAAAGTCTCTTCAGAGCACTCTAGGCCTATTCTATCAAACATCTCATAATTCCTCCAAAAAATACAACTTACCCATTTATAAAACTGTTTCAGCATTTTGGTAATTGCAAAAACACTACCCAACACTTGGTACCAAATTCTGTATTAGTCAGCCAAAGTGGTACTGATGCTTTTATAAAGGGTAATTAATTGGGGTAGAAGCTTACAGTTACCAGGCCATTAAGCCTAAGTTTCTTCTCTCACCAAAGTCTGTGGACACATGTTGGAGCAAGATGGTTGCCAACATCTGCAAGGGTTCAGCCTCCTTTTTCCTTTAAAGGCTCTGCAGTACCAGCTTCTTCCAATATCAGCTGTAGGCTGGGATATGTCTTTTCTCTCTCCTAGGATTCATTTCTTTCTGGGCTCAACTGCTGAGGGCTCTGGTCTCTCCAACTGCAAATTATCTGGTGAATGACTCATCTCTCTTCCCCAGGCTTCTGCCATGTCTGTAGAGCTGTCTCTTTTCCTGTGTTCTTCCAGTGCTCCAATATCAAAACTCTAAATCCTCTACTGTGTCATTTTCTCTGTGTGTCCCCACCCACCAAGAGGGCAAGAATGCAGCATTCTACTGATGTGGCCCAAACAAAGCTTTAATCATTATTACATCAAGTAAAAGTGAAACCTCTGAGGCCAATATAATCTAATATGCCCAGGGGAACAGACCACTTTACAAACTTAATCCAATATTTATTTTTGGAATTCATAAACAATATCAAATTGGTACAATGGCTGTAATAATGGAAGTTTAATTTTGAAATTGAAACTTAGCCTAGTGTTATGGAGTGCCTAAGAGTTACCTCCTGAAATCCTCCTTGTTGCTCAAATGTGGCCTTTCTCTAAGCCAAACTTAACATGTAAATTCATTATCTACCCTTCAGCATGGGACATGATTCTGGGCATGAGCCTCTCTGTTAACAAGGGATTATCACCAAGCACCAAATAGCAATAAACAGGAAAAACATATTGAACAAAAGGGGAGAAGGGTAAAGAGAAATGATTTTATATGACTATAAGACTTCAAAGTGAGTCAGGAGGTGATTCCAGAGGTTATGCTTATGCACACCTCAGCAAGAACACATTGACTGCCAAAGAAATATTGCCTCAAATAGCAATGATATCCAGATGTAGGCAGGGCTAAAAGCTCAGGAGTTTTTTGCCCTTCCAGTGGGTCCTACTTGGGAAATTTTCTGTCCCCAGTGTGACAGAGTTGGACTCAGTTGTGCTTTCCCTACACATCGCTTTTCTACCTCTTCTATTAACCTATAGTTAGTGTTATAGTTGATAGATATATATACAAGACACTTAAATCTTTGGGCTGTCCTCTTGCTAGCTGGGCTTTGAATCTCAAAAAGTTGCAAAACCTACTCGCCAGCTTTTCGGACTCACCCATGAAAACTAACAAGGAGATGATGTTCAATGACCATTACAAGGAAAATAGAAAGTCTGCAACTGCAAGCAAGATAGTCCCATCTATCTGTACAATGGGATCAAAGCCCCCTCTCAATTACAGGTGGAGTGGGCATCAACATCCTAGAATCCTCAGGGTTGGGGAATGAATGATGGACTAGGGTAGACTTAATGGTATTCTAGTATAGACTTATTGTGATTCTAGCAATGGAAGAAATTATATCATTGATGTGGAGTCAATGGCCACTGGATATTCTGAGGGGAGGAGCAGAAAAAACAGGTATAATATGGAGATATTTTTGGGAGTTGGGAATTGTCCTGAATAACATTGCAATGCCAGATATGCCATTATCTATCTTGCTATAACTTACAAAATTGTGCAGAGGAGAGTGTCAACTACAATGTAAACTATAATCCATGCTTAATGGCAATGCTCCAAAATATTTTTATCAATTGTAACAATTTATAACTGGCAAATTTCAAATAGTGACAGATGTGGTCTTGAATTCCTCTTTCTGTTTCCCAAATCAATAAACTTTTCACTGAATGGAGATAACATATTGGGACTAACTTTTCAAATAAATAAATTTTAAAAGGCTAAATAAATAGGTATACATAACTTTGACTTCTCTTCTTATAAAGTAAAGGTAAAGGAATAGAATATGTATAGAATATGTTCTCACAAAAATTATCTATTTTTATTTTTAATTTTTAAAGGAGATTTTATTACATATATATTACATAAAAATATAGGAGATTTCCATATGCCCCACCCTCTTCCTTTCCCACACTTTCCCATTAACAACATCTTTCATTAGTGTGGAACATTTGTTAGAATTGATGAACTCTTATTGAAGCACCTTGGACTACAGTTTACATTATGGTTTACATACTGTATCACACAATTATGTAGGTTATGAAAAAATATACAATGGCCTGTATCTGTCATTGCAATGTCATGCAGGACAATTCCAATATTCCAAAACACCCCCTTATTACACCTATTCTTCCCCCTCCCTCCCCTCATAACCTCTGGTAGTCATTGCCTTTATATCAATGATAAAAGTCCTTCCATTGCTCTAATAATAATGTTTTCTATAATTGAATAATAAGTCTTCATTAGTTTCTTGTTCATACCCCAATCTTGAGAATTTTAAGGTGGTAATGCCTACTCTGTTTCTACTGAAAAGGGAGCTTAGATCCAATGGGGCAGAGGGATAGAACTATCTTGCTTGCAGTTGAAAACACTCTCTGTTCCAAGGGATGGGGGTTGTCCATATCACCTCAATGTTATATGTCCTGGTGAGTCCAAAGAACTGGAGAGCAGGTGTCGCAACTTTGCTAGATTCATGACTCAACTGGCACATGAACGGACCAAAGATTTAATTCTCTGGGACACATATTTAACAGATATAGTGCTAATTATAGGTTCAATTAAAAGGGGCAGAAGAGCCTTATATAATGAAACTATAAATGAGTCTAAATCTGTTACACTGGGAAGCATGCATTCCAATTTAAGGCCCTCTGACAGGGTCCCAAATTCCTGACAATGTCTACCCTGCTTATTGTGTCTTGAAATCTCTAGAGCCTTCAGGAGCACTGCTGTTTGAGGCACTATTTACTTTGAGATAGTCTATGAGATCTTGCTGAGACTTGCATAAGCATAACCTCTAGAATTACTTTCCAACTGTCTTTGAAATCTCTTAGCCATATAAACTCATAGGTATTTAATAATTCTCCTTTGGTGTCAAGGTCTTTTTCATGATGCATTTCTAGTTAGTGCTTGGTATTAATTCCTTGATACCAGGGAGGCTCATCCCCAGGAGTCATGTCCAATGCCAGGGGACAGGTACTGCATTTATATAATGAGTTTGGCTTAGAGAGAGTCCACATTTGAGCAACAAGGAGGTTTTTAAGAGGTAACTCTTAGGCAATATATAATACTAGATTAAATTTCAATTTCACAAGAAAAGTTTCATAAGTATTTTCATCAATATCAAGGGCTTGGCATAATTATCTGTCTTCCTTCAATAGGCACTGCTCTTGTTTACAGAGGATTCTTGCTGTCTTCTTAGAGAATGTAGCAGAACTCCCCATGATGGAAATTCAATTCTTTCAGGTTTGATATGTGTCAGAGTTGGGTTACTTTTTGATGGTCCATAAGTTTATTGCAATATGGTATATGTTTTGAATATATAAAATTGTCACATCATCAAAAATTTAAGTATATGTTAAAATTTTGAAAATTTCCACAGTTACAAGTTGTTTTATTTTGAAAATTGTTACTCAACTTAGTAAGATTCTAGGGAACTATATTCAAGATTTAGTACTTTCTTGATCCGTGTCCCATTTACTGCATTCAAAGGCATTCTTCATTTCTTTTACAATGCTTTTATTAATAACAGTTCTTTCTTTCTGATAGTTTTCTTCACTATGCTTACATTAATCATTTGCTCTTATATTTGTCTGTTATTTATGTGAAAAAAGTTGTCCATAGTACATTATAACAACAATCATGTGGAAGGAGCAGGTAGAAAATGACTTTTTCCATGCCTCTGATGATTTCATTTGGAGGATAATAAGAAGAATTTGGACATAAGCAGCAGATATGATGGAGAAAGTGATGACCAGGAAGATAACAACATTTACAATAAGTCCCCATTCATAGCCTGATGTTTCTACTCAAGGCAACTTCAACATGACTGGGATTTCAAAGAAAAAGTGATCAATGACTTTTGAACCACAGAAAGGGAAATGCAGTGCATAACTTGTGTGAATTGTGAAGTTGATGATCCCAACAAGCCAACAACTTGCCACCATGAGATTGCTGACTTGCTCATTCATAAGAATGGGGTAGTGCAGTGGGTGACAGATGGCTACATATGGGTCATAAGTCATTGTTGCCAGGAGAAAGTACTCAACATTCAACAGAATGAGGGACAGAAATATCTGGGAGCCACAACCTGCAAACAAAATAGTTTTCCTACCAGACAGAATGTCAACGATCATTTTGGGAACAATGTTGGAAATATGTAAGATATCCATAAAAGAGAGATGGCTGAGCAGGAAATACATAGATGTGTGGAGATGCAAGTTCCTGCGGCTGAGGAGGATCATGACTGTATTTTCCATAATTGCCATGAAGAAAATGACAAATATAAAGGAAAAGAAAACCAGACTTGTTTGGGCAGAAGAGAACAATCCCAAGAGGATGAATGTACTGCTGAAAGTGTGATTCTCAAATCCCATTTCAAATACTCCTCTTGACCAAAAAAAAAAAAAAAAA
>JAQZBX010001840.1:0-19598 GCA_029593785.1 Cabassous unicinctus | reverse complement strand
AGGAGGAAAAAGTACTTTTGAACCTAGACTCATTTACATATAGCTGCATAATAAATGGAAATGCATATTTCAAAATAAAGTAAAAGGAATGTCAACCAGCTTTGATGTGGGCATGAGTTACAAGATGAGCACATATTTGTTTGATTAAATATTGATATTTAGAAAATTAATTGTGCGTTTGATACCTCTAATTTGAAACTTACTTCCAAATTCTGCCCTGTGACAGTTTTGCTCAAATATTATCCTCTCAAAGAAGGCAGCTGATGAACGCTCAAATCACGATGCTCTCACCCACACAATATTTCTTGATCCTCCTTACTCTTCATTTTACTTTTTTATAAATCACTTTTCACTTTCTTGAATGAAAAAAATATCTTTTGTCTTTTTTATTGATATTTCAATAGAAATTAAATTTCATCATGAGAGATGTTCATTTGTTTCACTGCTCCTTAATAATACTTAGAACATTACCTGTCATGTACCAGTTGCTCAATAATATTTGTTGAATACATGAAGGGACTATGGAACTTCAGTTTTTCTCTGATATATTTTCATTAGATTAAGACGATAGAAAATGACATTTGCTATTTCTAGGGGAGCCCTGTATGATGTTATGTATGTTTGCTTTTAAAGTTCACAAATATTAGTATACCCTTACAGTTTATGTATATTTATGTATGAGTGATATACTTAATAATTGAAAATAATAGAGATACTTTAGAGGATGCTGCACCCTAAAAGGAAAAAAAAAGGGGGTGAGAGATTTGGAGAAGTGTTTAGAAATGAAAAATTTAGGAAGGTAAACTAAAGAATAAGATGACAATAGAACGGTATGACAACAGAAAACCAAAATGAAAAATGAATAAAGTAAGCAATACCTTTACAGTAATAATACTGAATGTTAATGAATTCATCTACCCAATAAAAATATAAACACTGATAAAATGGATTAAAAAGTTTTTTGAGTATGAATGCATTACTAGGCACCAATTATATTGTGTAACATATAGTTGGATTCAAAAAAAATTTTATATGCATCCATTAAAAAGTTGTTTGTTTTTTTTTTGAATCATCTATAAGTTGTATACAAAGACCCACCTCATATATAAGTACACAACCAGGTTAAAAGTGAAAATTTTAAAAAAGGTATTCCAGCAAATAGTAACCAAAAAACACCTTGAGTAGACTAGATAAAAGTAAAATGACAATATTATAGTATGTGCACT
Organism: Cabassous unicinctus; assembly: GCA_029593785.1. NCBI lineage: Eukaryota > Metazoa > Chordata > Mammalia > Cingulata > Chlamyphoridae > Cabassous > Cabassous unicinctus. The sequence continues at coordinate 18,372 of JAQZBX010001840.1, read as the reverse complement.
ATAATTACTCTGTACAAATATCAGATTGTTCTTGTGATCAGTATGCTGTACGTTTCTTCATTCAAAATCAAGACTTGCTTTTCTTGAGAAGAACAGGAGAAGAGATATTTTTGGATACTTCATTTTTCTTTAGCCATTTCTTGTGGCTATTCATTAATTAAAATAATCCGTCTGGATCAATAATGATTTAACATGACTAATGTTGAAAAAGATTTTGAGTTTTTCTGGCTCATAAAATTATGAGTTGGCATATTGTTATGCTGTTTTGTTATGTCATATTCAAAGTAAGATGTGAAGAATTCCCAAAGAGGAATTTGATTATGCAGAAAGAATTATGGTCTAAATGGAAATTAAATAATTAATCCAATAATTTATTTCATTTTTAGAAATTATCAAGTCCAATATTTAGAGCTTTAATATAAAAATTAGAATTATGTTATAATTAATTTCTATTATTATTTATAATAATATTTATCTATTATTATTTACATTTATAAATGTTTGTTGTTATGCTATCTATGTCTTAAAATTGATTATATTCAATCTAATCTGGCCTTAAACTCTCTTTTAAAATTTGTAATTTCTTTCAATCTAATTTTCTATTTATCTTTTAATTTTACAATGAAAGTGATTTTAACAGCTAAAAAAGCCATAGAGTATATATTTTGGATAGATCATATGGTATGTTAATATATCTCAAATAAAACTGGTTAATAAACAAATAAATAATTATACAAGAATAGCCAGAAATAGCAGTTATGTTCTGTAGGTGAAACCAAAAATTTGAGAAGTGAGTTATTTCTTGTTTGTTTTTTTGTTTGTTTCTGATTTACTATTATTATTGAGATAATGAAAATGCTTTAATAATGATTAAAGTGTGGAATGCATAACTATGTGAATATGCCAAATATCACTGATTGTACACTTTAGATAAATTGTATACTTTATTAATATGTATCAATAAAATTGATTTTTTTAAAATAGGGTGTGATGGGGAAAAAATGCACCAAATGCAAGATATGGACTATGGTTGCTAGTAATATTTCAATGATGCTCTTGCAGAGTTGGTAACAGATGTATTACAAAAATGCAAGGTGTTGTTGAAGGGCTGATGTATGGGATCCCCACCAGAAGTTATGCCTTTTTATCTTGTAAGTTCACAACTTTTACTATGCAATTATTGTTTATGTATCATCAAATATAAATGATATACTACAATAAAAATATTTAAAAATAATAACCAATGGACTATTTAATAAACCTTAACTTATCCTATATCATAAAATTTCAAACATCACTTAAATTTTAATTTAGAAAATGAAATATTTATTCAGATAAAAATCAACAGTGCATTCTTAGCAATATAGCTTAATTTTTCCGACTTTTTAACTTATAGAAATTAATATTTTATTAGTTCTAAGCATATGGGATTAAAGTTGTTAGAATTATTGTCTATATCTCTGTGCATAATTTCATTTATAATTATTTGTGCACTTTGTGTATGTACGTTATATCCCTCAACATAAATGCACTTTTATACACTTGCATGCATACACACACCCAAACTTTTATATATTAATATTGTAATTTAAAAAAAATAATCCTGTTTACTGGCTTTCAATAAATTGTAAGATCATTAAAAACAAATATCAAATGTTAAATAAACATATGCTAGCTTATTAACAATTATAAGTTTGAATGAAATCGCTGTGATTTTTTTTGTGAAATATTTTAATATTCAATGTGGAAATCATATCACTGAAGAGGTGACTGTTATATTGTAACTTACTGACCCTGATCTCAAGCTATATGGCCAAATGCAGAAACTTCCGTCCAGCCCCTGGTCTTTTCACCCCACCAAACCACAGAACATTATCTCCCCCAATTATAAGAGAGTCCTCAGAAAGTCACTCCCTACCCTGAAACCCATATTTTTGTGCTTCTCAAATCCGTGTGTAATTCTGCAAGTTCAAAATGTACTCCCCAGCTCAGTAAGATTAGCTGAAGTCTCTCTTCAGACCACCATCATGTTGGTGGACTGAAGTCTCTCTTCACACCCCGAAATGCTGATGGACTAAGCTTTCACTTCAGACCCTCTCCAAGCCTGTGACCGAATAAACCCCTGCCTGAATCTTGTTCTGTCTCCAAACCCCATTGAACCAGAATCTAATATGTGGTGCCAAAACTTGGGGAGGGGCTTCATTGAGACAGATCCTCCACTAGTCATTGCAGCTTTTCCATCCAACACTGGACACAAATTAATCCTTGTGTAAATCATGGAACCTCTCCGGAGGATCTTGTTTTTTTTCTCTGAGTGTCCATGAAAATGTTAGTGTTTGGTCAGTGGTCTTCTCCAGCATGAGGGAACTGTCCTCATTGCCTGACCTTCTAGGATTGGGGGTGTCCAGGCCCAAATTTGGTCACTGGCCATTACTGGCCTTTACCTGACTTTCCCAGCTCTGAGGGTGCTTGTTTCTGGGTTCAGTCATCAACTCTCTTGTCTGGAACTAATCTGGAAGTGAAAGATCCCTGGACACTTGCTTCTTTCCTTCTACAACCACATATAAGAAAGAGCTCCAAACTCTCCCATGCCTCACCAACCATGGGAAACTCCTAATCACCTCCTCCAAAAGAAAACCCTTTGGGGTGTCTCCTCTGTAACCTTAAAACTCTCTACCACTGAGGAAGAATCAAACTGAACCAGCTCATTTTTTTACTCTACTACTATTTGACCTCAATATAAATTGAACAACAAAAGTCAGTGGTCTGGAAATGGCACTTTTGACATTCAAGTTCTCCAGAACCTTGAGAACTTTTTCCAACTCAATGGCAAGAGGTCTGAAGTTCCCTGATTCAGTCATTACTCTTTCTCTGTAATCACCCCTCCATCTTCCAATCCTGCACTACCAACAAAATCCTCCTTCTCTGCATCTGGACCCCCTCGTGAATATAAAAACAAATGCCTCTGATTTCAATGCCTGTAATCATGCTCCACCACCATACATCCCATCAGCACCACTGAACCAAACCCACAGCATTCTCTGGAGCCATGCACCCTGTGCAAACAGGGAATCCACTGGAGATGCATTTGTCCCCAGGCCTGTCAAGGCAAAAGTGTGTCTATTACCCAGTTGAATTCAACCCCTGGCTTTAACCTCCCAGGCATTCTGGGACTGGCAACAGGTGATTGAAGGTGCCCAGGAACCATGCAGGCCCCGCACCCATCTCCAAAATAAAACCTCAAGTAACTCTGATGGTGGCAAGTAAGCCAATTTCATTTCTTATGGATATGAAAACCACTTACTCTGCCATTCCTGAACCCCAAACCCTTAACTCACTCCTTGATCTAAAAGAAATAGTTTCACAACCCTGTGCAACTCTTCTTTGCTGTACCCACTGAAAAGTGACCTGTTCACCCACTCAATCCCTCCTTGCTCTCCCTTTCAAACTGAGCTCAGTTAATCCAAAAATTTGAGCCACTGACATCCCTATCATTGCTGCCCATCACAAACCAGTCACATTTCATCTCAAATATCCTGTCCACATCTCATTCAAACTCCAATATCTTGACCTTCTTGTGACCCTGCAAAGTTATCAAACCTACAATTACTCATTTCTTACCAAGAAGCTTTTAACTTACTCCTCAACTTTCAGTCTGTCTAAGTGTTCTCCTAAATAGTAACAATCCAAAATACATGTACTAAATGTCTGTTTATCTGTACTGCTGAATTACTGCTTAACTGCATTTATAATTCTCAAGTGTTCCTAACTGGTTGCTAGTATTACTACTAAATGTGTTTCCAAAAACAAGCTTGAATATTACAGACAACACTGATTACAGAAAAAATCTTAAAAGCAGTAAAATCACAGATGTCAAATAAAGGGAAGCTTAAAATAACCATTTCAAAAAATTAAGAATTATGAGTCAAGTTGATGAACTTTATGTTTCGGTTAGTATGCCTTAAGTCGTTTTGTGTTTGTCTGTGTGTTCAGTGTACATTTTGATATCTCAGAATGGTAATATTAAACTGACAAAAGAAAATTATTAAAAGAGCTCTATTCAAATGCCCAAAAATGAAATAAGCATTTAAATAAATGTGGGTACTAATTTGAAATAATAAAAATAGTTACAACCAAATTAAATCATGAATCTGACAAATTTGTTTAATTTTGATGGCAATTGTATGTTGTAAGTGGTTTGCTTTGAAACAGTTTTCAAAGTTGTGTTGGTAACTTAAGTATGGAAGGTATATAGAATGTGTTTTTATTATAAAAGAAAAAGAAAATATTTTTTTCCTAAGATAAAAATGGAAAAAGTAAAATGTGGGACAAGACCTGAATGAATGCAAAAGTGCATAAGATGCATGGAAAAGGAATTTTTGTGGTTAAAGTTGAGTAATATTAAATGGGTCTACCAAAAAGAATACATATGCAAAGATAAAATTTTGTTCTTTCTCAAAGTTTCTTAAATCATTGGTTTGTTTTACTCAGTGTACAAAAAAAGGCTGTTTTATCGAAATACCTTCTTGTTCTTTTACCTTATCATTTCAAGGCTTGTTAAAAAAAAACCCTCATCATTTTTAAAAGAACATAATATACAATTCTGACAACTTTTAACATTTTGTTTTCTCAACATCAATTCCTGAAGAGTATCTTTTCATTTAGAAGTATTAAAAAAGACTTATTCTTCCACCCTGGAAAAACAAATAGTATGTGTCACAGAAACAATCTCTCCACCTGGAAATCAAAAGGCAGATACTTTAACTCATACTCATCTGATTCACATTGAAGGCTCCTGGGGATTGATATATAACAGTAAGCCTATCGTAAAGTAAAATAACACCACTGATGTTTACAGCAACCCAAAATATTGTACTTTTATTACATTAAAAATATCCAGTTATGTTACTATCACTTTATTTTAAAACTTGCTAAAGCTTTTTTTAGTATCTCCTTAGGCAAATCAATCCAGCTATAATTTACCTTCGTGTGAAAAAGCCAATGGTAGATTTTGCAGTGCTTTCCCAAGGCTCTGTGCATAGCCCAATCATCTATCTAAAGATGGTTGGTGACAAAAAATCTGGCTGCCTGAAAAACCTGTAAATATAACCCTATTTCATTATATAAATAATATTATGTTAACAAATAATCCTTTGTTCAGAATTAAAAGAAACACCAGACACAACAGAATTTTATCTTAAAATCCTGAAATGAGCAAACAATTAGAAGAAACTTAACCTCCTTGTTACTCTATCAAACTCTGAAGTGCTGTTAAAGTATAATGTTTTCTCACATCACAAACTCCAAAACAATTAATAACCTTTCTGGAGTATTTGGGGTATTGAAAACCCATCATCCTTCATTTAACTGAGATGTTAAAATCATTGTATATATTCAATAAGAAAAGGATGTAATGGAATTAAGAAACACACCCAGCGGGCTCCTTTTAAATCAATAACACAGGCTCAAACAGTAAGGGGGATAAACCTTGACTTAGCCTGTAAATTAGATGTAGCCAGCACCAACATTAGCTTTAAATAAACTTTGTGGTAGAGGCAACATTTTAAACAAGTATGCTTTGGGTTTTAATCACAATTGTAAAAGGCACCAGATTACAATATAGCCCCTTAATAAAAATGAAGTAACTGTGTGCAGCATACCATGCCCTATTACAAATAAAAGGCTTAACCCATTAGTGACTGGTCACTCTAAAACCTGCCATCCTTATCCAGGGATAGGTTGCAGATAGCAGAAACAAGACAGACATAATGAACTGTTGTATACCACCCTTTATGAAGAAGAAATCTGTGGAAAGACATCTGAAATGCCTGCGAGCAGCAACAGGTAACTGTCTCTCAAATACTTGCCCACTCCTCTAACTCCCCTCTCTGAACTGTTAAAGCAGATGTCTTCACAAAGATCCAGAATCATACCACTGAAACCCAAAAAGCAGTAGAATGGCTCCACAGAAAAAAAAAGATATCACGTCTACTGAACACTGTAACAGCACTTCCAGCTGCCTATTGCTCACCAACAGCTCATGGACATCACCCACAAATATTCATTGTACTCACTCCAACAACTGTACATCAGTCCCTTCCCACCCTTGGAAGGGGCAAGGTATGCTTTCACTACTGCAAACACTGCAACAGAACTCTTGTAACCAGCCAGGTATCATTTGCTGCCTAAAAAATGTAAGTGTCCTATATAGAATGCAAGCTGAAATTATCAGTTACCAAGAAATTCTACTTACCAGTCTCCTCATGCTATCTTACATTATGAATCATGATATTAACTGGACGTTTTATAAGAAAAATGGTGACCTTTTAATGAAACAGCTAAAAAGTGATAAAGAAACTATACAACAATAAACTAAGTTTAAATCAGCACTCCAGTTATTACCCCACAAATATCTTCTTTTAATATCAGCAGGACTATATATTTTACAAACTTTAATGCATCTCTTTCAAACAACAGTCTGGAACATCATCCAGGGTCATATGGAAAACCTCCTTCTAATGCATGAAATTCAATACCAGCCACTAAACCAAAGGTCCAAAAAAAAAAAAAAAACAACTACAATACCTAACACTGACACTTGACAGAAGGAAACAGCCACACTATGTCTCTGCAACACACCCCAGTTCTCCCTGCTTGTTTTTTTCTTATCAACCATCAGTGAGGAATGTCATATTGTAATTACTGACCCTGAGCTCAAGCACTGTGTCAAATGCAGAATGCTCCTTTCTGGCCACTGCTCTTTTCAAATTCTTACTGAATCACAAAACATTCTCTCCCCCAATGATAAAGCAGTCTTCAGAAAGTCACTCCCTACCCTGAGAACAGCAAGCATAGTACTGTTCCACCCCATATTTTTGTGCATATCTCAAACCCCACCCAACTTTACCAGTTCAAAAGGTACTCCCCAGCTGTCAGAGAGGCTGAAGTCTTTCTTCAAATCCCAACCATGCAGGCAGGATGAAGTCTCTTTTCAACCCTTACCATGTGAGCAGGTTGAAGTCTCTCTTCAGACCCCTAAAATGTAGGTGGGTGAAGTTTGATTTCAGATCTCTGCCATGCCAGCAAACTAATAACTCCATCCTGAATCTTGGTCTGTCTCTGAGCTTCATTTATCCAGAATTTAACAGTAACAAAATACTATGTGGAATGTGAACACTTCTTTGTTATGAGTTTATATTTTTTTGAAGATTAGCACATAAGTCAAGTTTGCAAGTATGTATCTGTGTAACTAGGCCTTGACTATTTTGACTGGTTGACCCAAAGGCTAGGTAGAATTTGATGTTCAAATAAGGGCTGTAGTATTTCTCATGACCTGATTGATCATAGTAAGTTTCCAGGAACAATGAATAGTACTGACAACTCAATTTCAGAGTTAACCATTAACAAGCCTATCCAAAGTTGTTAACTTTTCCCCACTCACCAGAATCATATTCACTTTCTGATTCTGCTTTTTTCATTAACAATTTCCTTCATTATAATAATTCTTACTTCATAGTTAAGACAGCAAGGTTGATGACAAGAAGCAGGCAAAATACCCTGTTGCTCTGACTCCTATTGCACAGCAGAATCCCAAGCCAATTGTATCCTTATTAAATGCTTGTTAAAAGAATGATATTCTCATTTTTCTATATCCTCTAATATAAAAAGATTCAGAGATGCAGCTTCCCTTCTTCTAATGTATATTTTATTTTTATTTACACAATTAGAATTTTCATGTTGTCTATATAATAATGAATGCATTCTCTCCTCAGAAATTGGAAGCACTTTATTGTTCATTCTTTAACTCCATCACACATCTATTATTCTATCACCTTCTCCCTAATACCACCCTGGCACTTGTAGTTTCTCCAATACTTTTTATAACTCTTTGCCTACTCACTCTATCAGAAATTTGAAACACTTTCCAAGGAAGTGGGAATGATATTTAAAATCATATCTACTATGTTATTTAGAAGCTTTTGGATTTTGATAAAAAACTATACATGGACTCCAAGAGGAATGCTATGGTTTTGAGCTTACTGATATTTAAATATAGGAAGCAACTTTTATTTATTGGGTACCATCCTGCAGACATATATAAATTGCATGTTTCTAAAGTCATTTTTTCTCCCAATTAATTGCAAAATTTCTTGTGCACTTTTTCAAAATGTTGAAAAAGAGATGCAACATGAAGTTTATAGCCATCTGCCCATCGGAACTTGTAGGCTAATTACAGAATATGCTCTATATGTGATTACATTTATCATGTGTTTCAAAGTATTTGCCTCTAAAATTTTAGGAAAATCTTAATGCATATTTTAAGAGTCTATATTTATCACTATATACACAAAGTATTTACAGATTGAAAGAAGAAATGAGTCCAGTTCTGTTCAAAAGTTAACCAATGTACATTATTTTGCATATAAAATCATTAAGCTTAAAAGTGACAACTTGGAATATTTTAAGGCAATATAAAATGCAGTTACAGAAAAAGGAATATAAAATATCATTTACATGAAGCATGTAGCTTATTTTATACTAATAAAATAGAAAGAAAATAATAGATCATAATCATACTTTACAGATATATCACATTTCCTTCAAATAATAACCTCATCTGATAAATATTATGCATATATCAGGTTGATCACCATGTCAAGAATGTCTTCTTTCACAAACACAATATTTGGCTCCTTAGGTTAATTTATTCAATGAATTCAATCATTTTGATAAGTAGCCAAATTATTGATTTTTTGGTAGCACTTAAGATTTAATGTGTATATTCAAATTACCTAATCAGACAGTTGTTAACATGTTATTGTCAAAATTGGAATTTGAATTACTGATGCTTTGAAATCATCTTCCAGAGGTAGACAGAGAAGTGTCCTAATCTTTCCCATCCAGGGAAGTGCAAACTTACCATACATCTACACCTTGATTCCACTAAATCAAGAAGTACTTATTTTGTGTTTATAAAGATTTTCAAATGTATTACATATCCATTTATTTTGAAAGAACAGTATTCAAAACATGCAATTATTTTTTTAACTTTATTATGTTTGTCAGTTTTTGGAAAAAACATTCAGAATATTTCCTTAAAATTATTTTTATTGTATGCCTATGATTCTGTATATTGTAATTATTAAACATACTTGTGTCAAAGTGTTATCAATTAGCAAATTAATTCTTTGGGAAGTTAATTTTAATATGTATGCATGCCTTATACTATATATGAATGATACTTTTTATTTTTTAACTATTCCATAAAACAATAATGTCAATGAACTCCTTGAAACAATAAGTATAACTTATCATGAAAGCTTCAATATCACACTTACTGCTAATAACCAAGTGATTCAATATAAGTGGCTACTATAGTAATTCAGTCAACTAAAATGAAAATTCTTTGGAAATGCAGCAGTCCAAAAATTAATTGACCTATAAATGAAAAGAATAAAATCAATAATATATTTTAATATTCTTATAAGTGTTATTGATACAAAAGATGTAAAATAGATGTTACATAGCATAGAATTCAGTATGATATTGGCTTAAAAAATTATATTCCAGGTTAGCAACAGTGTAGGAAGCACTAAAAATCAGTTCATCCCACAGGACAACTAATAATCATCCAGGATCTGTCCAGATCAGCAGTTTGAGGACTCTGGAAAACAGATCACAGTGCACCATCCAAAGTAGAACAGAAAGTGGAGAATGACCATCTGGAAGTGAACACATTATGGCATATGCTGAGGCAGTTGCCCATCCCAACTGATGAGGTGGGTCACCTCCTGACCCACCCCCTGCTGGAAGCAGAAACTCTCTTTCCCAAAAGCAGAGGAGGTGAAGTGGCCTGGCACCAACTAAAGTTGTTAAAGGACATGTCTCAGATGGTAAGTATCAGATCTAGAACACCCAGTTTGGAAAGACACTGATTAACCCATCACAGCCAGCAGTATTACAAATTGGGTGCAGTTTTATCACTTTCTCAAGGCAGAGCCAGCAGATTCAGGTAGTCCCCAATAACTCTGGAGGTAAGGGAAATGCACACTTTCTTGGGTGCAGTGAGGGCAGATTCACTCTCCGCACCTTGAAGGGCTGCTGAACACCTGGCTCCCCTAGATGGAGATAAAGTGCACACTGTCTTGTGGGCAGGTCAAACAGATTTACACTGACCACCTAGAAAAATTGCTGCACTCTGCTCCCAAGTTGCCACAGGAAAGACAGGAGAGCTATCTGATCATTTTCCCTCAAGACAGAGGAGGCAGATTACTCTGCCCAACTGGGGGCTTGGTTCAGCACAGAGAGTGACAGTTGATCAGAGAACTTCTCTTAGGGGCTGTTAGCTGTGCAAAAGTTTCTTTCCCAAGTAGATTGTCAATCATGGGCTTCAACCATACCCACCATGAGCAAAGTCACCTGATAAAAGCACAGAATACACTTAAGGCAACCGGGAACAACGGGATAAAGTGTGATACCTGCTGGGTATTTAAATTCAATTACGAAGACACTGGTTTAACACAAAGGAAAATTTGAAAATTTACAAAGAAAAGTAAGAGCCATTACTTTTCATCAATACAACACTCTCATTTTGGATAGAACAATTGGACAAAGGATCAACAAGGAAAAAAACTTGAATAATATGATGAATAATCTAGAACTCACAAACATAGAACATTGCATCCCGAAAGAGCATGATGTACATATTTCTGAAGTGCTTATGGATTTTTCTCCAACAGAGACTATATATTAAGTCACAAATGAAAGAGATTAAAAATACAGTGGAGACATATAATAGCATATTGATATTGGATAAAGAAAGAATAAGAGAGTTGGAGGACAGAACAAGTGAATTTGAAAAAAGAGGAGAACAGAAAAAGAAAGAATAGAAAAAAATGAAAAATGGTATCAGAGAATTGAAAGACAATGTGAAACACACAAACATATGTGTTATAGGTGTCCCTGAGGAAGAAGAGAAAGGAAAAAGGAAGAAAATTATATTTGTGAAAATACTGGCACAAAATTTCCCAAACCATAGGAAAGGCATAAATGTCAATATCAAAGAAAAATAATGCACACCAAACAGAATATATCTTAAAATATCTATTATGAAACACCTCTTATTCAGAATGTCAAATGCCAGAGATAAAGCAAGAATTCTGAATGCAGCATGAAAAAGACATTTCATCAAAAACCAGTATGTTAAACCATGAAGGCAAGAAGGCAGTGGAATTATATATTAAAGATTCTGAAATAGAAAAGCTTCTAGCTGATAAGATTTATCCAGTAAAACTCTTTCAAATCTGAGGGTGAGCTTGAAGTCTTCACAGATAAACAAATCTAAAAGAATATGTCACCAGGAGACTGGTTCTACAACAGGTACCAAAGGGAGTGCTGCAGCCTGAAAGAAAAGAGGAGACAGGCCAGGAGAAAAGGGTAGAACATGAGATTATTAGATTACTATAATTATTATATTATTATACTAATAAAATTTAGAGTATTAGTAAGGGTGAAAAAAGGTGAAAAGACAGGTAAGAGTAAGATAGGTCAATGAAAACCCAAAAGATATAATGGATGAATTAAGCAATGCTTTTACAGTAATATTGTTGAAAGATAATGGGTTGAACTCCCCAATCAAAAGACAGATTGGCAGATTAGATAAAAAAATAAAATAAAAAAAATATCCATATGCTGTCTACAAGAAACTCACCATATATGCAATGAGACAAATATACTGAAAGTAAAACATTGGAAAAAGTTATTCCTCTCAAATAGTAACCAATAAGAGATGGACAGAAAGTCCCATTTGGAAATCTCCTAGGGTCTAGAGGAAGCCCTGGATAACTCCTACAAAAGTTCTTCTCATTGGCCCCCTGAGAGCTAACAGGTGGGGAACATAAGAAAACCAATCAGAGCAACAAACAGCTGGGGTCAATGCCCAAAGTAGTAAAGGGGAGGTGGAAAGGTCTTAAAAAGGCCTACCATACTGCCCTATGAGTGCAACTTAGGCTGTAGTCTACCAATATCTGGGGTGTGTAATTATCTTTCTCCTGTATTAATAAACTTTTTATGACCTTTCAAACCCCCCCCAAAATGATATTCCATGTAAACAATAATTTAAACAGGGCTGGACAAAATAGACTTTAAATACAAAACAGTTATAAGAGATGATAAGGGACATTATATATTAATAAAAGCAACAATACACCTTGAAACAATAACAATAATAAATATATAGGCAAATAACCAGGTTGCTCCAAAATACATGATGCACACACTGGCAAAACTGATGAGAGAAATATGTGTCTCTACAATAATATTTAGAGACTTCAGTAACTCTCATATTTGGGTACAACAAATGGACAAAAGATCAATAAGGAAACAGAAATGGAATAATGTAATAATTGACCTAGACCTCAGGGATATATATATAGAATATTGCATGCCAATACAGCAGATGTACATTTTTCTCAAGTACTCATGGATCTTTCTCCAAGAAAGAACATATGTAGGATCACAAAACAAGTCTCAATAAATTTTAGAAGATTGAAATTATACAAAGCACTAACACTGTTCATAATGGAATGAAGCTGGAAATCAACAGCAGGTAGAGAAAGGGAAAACTCACAAATATATGAATGTTAAACAGCACACTCTTAAACAATCAGTGGGTCAAAGGGAAATCACAAAATAAATCATTAATTATCTCAAGATTAATGAAAATGAGACAGAGCGTATCAAAGTTTATGGGACGAAGTGAAGACAGTGCTGAGAGGAAAGTTTAAATCTGCCAAACTTAGATTAAAAGAATAAAGATCTTAAATCAAATACCTAACTACTTTTAAGGAATAGTAAAAGAAATGAAAATAACCCCAAAGTAAGCAGGAGGAAAGAAATAGGAACGATTAGAGCATAAATAAATGAAATTGAGAACAAAATAAATAAATAAAAAAGAATCAAGAAAAAAATAAGTTGGTTCATCGAAAAGATCAACAAATCCCTTAGATAGACTGACAAAGAAAACAGAGAGAAGATACAAATGAATAAAATCAGCAATGACTGGGGGTCACTTCTATGACTCCAGAAATAAAAGTTACCATAGGAGGATATTATGAACAGTTGTAAGTCAGAAAAACTAAACAATGTAGATGAGATGGACAAATTCCTAGAAACAAGTGAAAAACCTACAATGACCTTAGAAGAAATAGAAGACTTCATGAAAAAAATCTCAAGCAATGAATTTGAAATAGATATCAAAATCCTCCCAAAGATGAAAAGCCCAAGAACAGATGGCTTCACAGGTGATGTCTACCAACCATTCAAAGAAGAACTAATACCTCTCTTGATCAAGATCTTCCAAAAAATAAAACAGGAAGGACTGCTACCAAACTAATTCTATGAAGTGAAAATCACTCTAAATACACATTGAGATAAAGATAACATGAAAAAAGAATATTACAGACTAATTTCTCTAATGAATACAAATGCAAAAATCCTCAAAATAAAAATTGGTAATTGCATCCAACAGCACATTAAAAGAATTATAAAACATGATCAAATGGATTTTATCTCAGGTATTCAAAGGTGGTTTAATTCAAGAAAATCAATGTAATAAATCACATTACTAAATTGAAGAAGAAAAATCACGTGATCAACTCAAAAAGACATTTGGCAAAAATCCAACATGCTTTCTTGATGAAAACTCAATGAAAGATGGAAATTAAAGAAAATTTCTCAACATAATAAAGTGCATATATGATAAACCCAGAGTTCTCATAGTTCTCAGTGGAGAAAGAATGAAAACCTTCCCTCTGAGAGTAGAGTGCATATATGATAAACCCAGAGTTCTCATAGTTCTCAGTGGAGAAAGAATGAAAACCTTCCCTCTGAGAGTAGAAAACCTTCCCTCTGAGAGTAGTAGCCCACTAACACCATTGTTATTCAATATTGTGCCAGAAGTTCTAACTAGAACAATTGTGCAATAAAGAAATGAAAGACTTCCAAATAGGAAAGAGAAAAGAAAAACTTTCACTATTTGCTGATAATAAGATCCTATACCTGGAAAATCCTGTAAAATCCATAACAAACTACTAGAAATAATAGATGAGTTCAGTAAATTGGCAGGATACAAGATTAATATGTAAAAATCAGTAGGGTTTTGGTATAGTACTAGTGAGTAATCTACATAGGAAGTCAGGAAAAATACCCATTCATAAAAAGCGTAAAACATTCAAATATCTAGGAATAAACATACATAAGAACATAAAGGACTTGTATTTAGAAAACTACAAAACATTGTTAAGAAAATCAAAGGAGACCTAATGAAATGGAAGGACATCCCATGTTCATGTATGAGAAGAATAAATATCATTAAGGTGTAAATTCTATGCAGATTTATCTCCAGATTCTACCCAATTCCAACACAACTTCCAACAGCCATTTTTTACAGAATCAGAAGGGCCAATTATAAAGTTTATTTGGAAAGGTAATAGGTCCTGAATACTCAAAAATGTCTTTACAAAAACATGGAGGACTCTCAATTCCTGACTTTAAACCTTTCACTTAGCTACAGTCGTAAAAACAGGGTGATACTTGCATCAAGATAGATAGCTTTACCAATGGAATAAAATTTAGAGGTCAGGAATAAATCTTCGAATTTATGACAATGTGATTTTTGACAAGGCTGCCACACCCACCCACATTGGCCAGAAATGCCTATTCAACAAATAGTGCTGGTTCAACTAGATATCCATAACCAAAAGAAAGAAGGAGGACTCCTGTCACACTCCTTAAAAAAATAATGGAAAGTAGATCAAAGACCTAAATGTAAAAGCTACAACCATACAACAATTTGGCATATTAAATTAAAATTACTTTTTAAAAACTGAGAAGCATTAAGTAACACAAAATATACCCTCTTACACACACATGCACACACACATATAAAACAGAGCCTGGAACATATTCAGTATTCCAAAATAAAACTTATTCTTTATATAAATACTAAGCAATTATTTATATAATTACAGTACTATTATTACACTTATAATTATTTATTTAAATTTGTAGTTCTACTATTATACAGCAGAGATTGGGATAATTGATAGATCCAGAGAGAGAGAGAGAAACAGAGAGATATATAGAGAAAGTAAAAATGATACCAAGTTTCAGGATAAAATAGAACATGACAATAACACAAAGTTCAATTCAATGACATTAATCAGAAATATGTTTTTATTCCCTGACTTGTAAATTGGTCCAAAAACTTGCCTGGAAGAGAAATAAACACAGCACATTGTATGAGAATGTTAGGTTTAGCATCCTTGCACATACACTCATTCTGTGTGAGAGACACCCACTGGGTATGGCATGTTTGAAGTGAGAGAGCAAATTATGGGTTGTTACTATGGGATAACTGAGACAATGGTGTTAGACACAAGATTTAAAAATTCAAAATATTAGGAATGATTTTGCCACCTTCAGCAATGACGAGTTTACAGAAAAGATTATGTGTGTGTATATATACATATATATATATATCTTGATAAATTTTTTTCTCTTCTTGAATCATAAACTAAAAATCAATGGATCTTTATAATAAGTAAAGTCAAATGGTTGACAATGATAACTCTTGTGCTCTTAACAGTAAAAATAGAAAACAAGTAGCATGATGAAAATGTGGAAAGCCAGCTTTACAAGATGAATCCATTGGTGAAAACTAATCAAGCACATTCCCTTTAGAGATCAAGCAAGAGAATAGGGCTCCTTTATTTTTCACAAAGAAACAGTTCCTCTCACTCAAGGCAATTGTATATTTTCTCCCCAAAATCATCTTTCATAATGATGGGAAAATTCAAGTGACATTTGTATTGAAAACTCTACTTTCACATTTTTTCTGAGGGGGGTAAGGTCATTTGTGAATATAAGTGTGTAGAATTTTTGAAGGATGATTATTGCCAAATATAACCCAAATGTGGCCAATACCAGTCTGTGGATATTAAAACTTTAAATAATTCCCTAGACCACTGAATCTGCTTTAGTAGGAATTAGGCTACATATTTGGTGTATCACTGAAAAATCTCCAATCCCTCCTAAATTTCAGGCAAGTAGGCAGAATTATGAGCAGACAAATGCAGAAAGGATGGTACCAATATCAAACGAGCACATGGATGTAGAGAGATCCATCAAAGGTAAAAGAAAGAATTGACACCAAGTTTTATCACACAACTCTGAGAAGATAACATTCTTACTATGGCTCAAAGGTCTTTGGATAATTGTTGTAGTTGTTGTTAGGAGGTACCTGTGTTGGTTGAGGGGCCGCTGCCGGAGTGGCGGCGGTGGTGGCTGTTCCTGCTGATGGCAGGAGTGCTGGGCTGGTGGCCCAGTTGGCGTGTGGGGGGAGAGGCGGCGAAGGGCGCAGTAAAGAGGCTGTGGAGACGAGGCTGATGGCGCAGGTCTGTTTATTCAGAAAAATGCAACACCTTTTATAGGGCAAAGGGGGATGTGACAGTTGTTGATTGGCGGGTGTGGGGTTGGCGGGAAGGTTGTGGCATAAACAGGGAGGAGGGTAGGGATTGGTGGGTTCAGGGATGAATGGTGGTTAGGCATTGGTGGTTACTGTTGTTAGGGAGGAGGGCAGAGAACTTTAGGCGCGAACTTCTCTTAACTTCCGAGAAGAAGGCTAGCTGTTCTTTGTTTCAGCCTTAGCGGCCATGTAAAAGGGGGTTGGGAGGGGGTGTTAGGGCTGATAAGGTGCCAGAAGAGTTAAAGGGAGTAGGAGCAGGAAAGATGTTTTTTCATATCCTACAACATCTCCCCCTTTAAATTTATTAGTAGAGCTTTGACTGAAAAACTTTTGAGTGCTGTCGTGAAGGTCCCCATAGGCGATCTTTTGGCATTAACCTGCTGGGGGAAATAGAGGCCTCGACAATTTTTATTTTTTGAGCGGGGGGGGACTGTGCCTGTCTTAGGTTCAGACCGTGCTGAGCGGCTACTGGATCTTACCCGTCATGGGAGACCATGGCAGCTATTGGTTGGCAGCAATTGATCAGGTTACTGTCGGCAGCAATTGGCCAGGTTCCTGTCTTAGGTTTATCCATCGGCTTAGCCGCAAGTAAAGAGAAGGGTCCTGTTACCCGTTATTGACTAACCAGTCCAGCACCCAAAGAGGCATATTTCTCAAGGAGCTCAAAACGGCCTTAATGTTTGGGCCCTCCTTTGCAGTGCTTTGCCTCGCACCCAGCGGTACCAACCATAGCATAAGCTAGGAGCATGTTTTTGAGTAGCATGCTTTTCCCGTAGGAGGGGGGTTTACATACCTTCAGGATAAGTAGCACTCAGATTTACTGAATCTATCTCCTGGTCAGCAAGGTGAAGCCGGTGATAATGTACCTGAATGGGTTTACTAAGGATAGCATTAACTTGGTCTTTGAATAACTGAATGGCCTTCCTAAAAACCCAGGGTGCAAAGGATAGTACAAGAATTAGAGTAATGATGGGGCCTAGAATAGGTAGGAGATAAGGGAGGATTCTATTGAATCCCCAAGAGAAGCCTTCTTGGGCTTCCCGTTCGCGTTTGCGATTTGCAATTCCTTCCCTAAGCTTGGTCATAGAGTTTTTAATTAAACCAGAGTGATCAGTATAAAAACAGCATTCTTCGCCTAAGGCAGCACAAAGCCCTCCCTGTTTAAGAAAAAGGAGGTCTAATCCCCTTCTAATTTGGAGGACAACTTCTGATAGGGATGTAAGGGACTTTTCAAGGTGGGAGATGGAGGTCTCGATGCAAGCTAAGTCTTCGTCCACTGCAGCTCTTAGGTGAGAAAAACCCTGTTGTTGCGTGACGAGAGAGGCAGTTCCCGTGCTTAAGCCGACAATACCTAAAATAGAGGCAATGGTAATAGCCATAACAATTTCTCTTTTTTGTAAGTTTATGGCATCAGAAGGCTGTGGGTTTTAGTGGTGATAGAGGTCCTCGTCACTATGGTAAAGGACACGTGGAAGGATAAATACTAAAACACACACTTCACCAGTATTATTGAGGACTGTTGAAGGCAGGGTTAAGACTGGAGTTAGAGTCACCTGAGTTAGAGATAAGAGAGGTGATGTTGGACGTAGCGGATGCCAGTGAGGTACTTGTAGACTGAATTGTAGCAAGGTGGGCTGCAGGGGGGAACGGTTGGGAGAGACAGAAATGTTGGTTATTAAAATTACTGAATCGTCCCATCTAGTAAGGTTGGTGAGGGTTGCTGGCCTGTCTAGCTGAGACGGTACTTAATAGGAAGGAGGTAAGGATAATAATTTTGGATAGAGAAAACATTATAGACATGCTATCAGAATTAACAGCCAAATATACGTTACAAATGTGAGGATTAG
>JAQZBX010001839.1:57813-78088 GCA_029593785.1 Cabassous unicinctus | reverse complement strand
GCTTCCTCCAAATAAGCAGTGCCTATCTTCCTTTTCTAAACCATAAGATAGTAAAAAGTGAAAACATGAGTTTTCTACAGGCACACCTTCCCCTATTAAACTTCTTGACTTGTTAGTACCATAATTCTTACAGTCACCTAGAGAGATATCTCAGAGTCATGCTTGGCTTTCATGGTATCCAGTCAATAACAGGGTCCAGTAAACCAGTGTTATTCAAAGTGTGGTTTGCAGACTGGTATCAGCCCACAAGCTGTTTCCAGTCAATGATGAGATACAGAAATTGAGAGTACGCATTTGGAAACTTGTAGCAGTTTTAAAGAATAATTTTAGGTCAGTTGAATCCCATGAAAAAATTAAGGCTTATATTTTGTATTGTTTTCTTTTATATTTTATTTTTCTAATTCACTTTTTATTGCAATTTTACAAAACTATCATTCCGTGACAATTTAGAACATTTTAAAAAATTGTGCTTTCAACAAAGATTGTTTGAAAAGCACTATAGACTTGTTTTGTCCAGTTTTTCATCCTTTCATTCCTTTATGGTCTGGCTGCCACTATTCTACCTAATTCAAGCTCTTATTATTATAACCCTGGTCTAATATAGAAGTCTTTTGTCTGGTCAGTGTACAGAGTCTTAACTCTTAATTTTGCTGTGGTCAAATTTATATTTGTGAAATCACACTTTGAAAATCTTACCTGGGCTCATAAATGAGAACTATTAGCTCTAAAAACATGGGACATTGAAAACTGTCCAATCTGCCTTACATCTTACCACTCTTGTACAAAAACTCACACTTAGGCCAACCTGTTTGCTTTCCCCTGATCATCATGCTTTCTCAACTTCACACCATTGTTTTTTTTCCTTTGTAATGCCTTCTGCCCTATCTCGGAATCTCAGAAGCCTACCCTTCTTTCGAAGCACAGCCTCAAACATAACGTTATCCATGATATATTCCCTAATTACCCCAATCAGAAGTTACATCTCTTCTTAACTGCTGACACATATTATTCATATTAGTTTTCATATAGTGCCTCACAATGTTTTTTAAAATGTGTATACAACAGAGAGCAGACAGTGAGCGCAAAAACAGTTGGGGGGGGGGCAAGTAAATAAATAAATCTTCTAAAAAATATACATATATTTGCTCTTTCTTTAGATTTGTATGCTGTCCTTCACATTTTTATCTCCCCAGCTTCCTTTGCAATACACGGCATATAGTAGACAATAATTAAATATTAATTGAAAGAGTTGTTGAGTCTTTTTTTTTGCCTAATGTCACAAACAAAGGAGGACTGGGCATATCTTGGATTGACATGTACCATTCCATACATATCTTTTCAACGCCTATCTTGTGAGAGGCACTCCTATCTGCAGTTTATACACTGGATGAGAAAACATGGCTTACAGTTGGATGGGGAAGGCTGACAGTAAACAAAGAAAACAAATATTAAATTTTAATAAACCTGTAAAAGAAAAAGTAGGGAATAACAGAGACTTATTTATGTAGGATCATAGGGAACAGCCTTCCCATGGTAGTGATGCTTCAGCACATAACTGGAGAGTGAAAAGGAATAGCAGGAAGAAATCATATTTTAAGCAGAGGTTAACAGGAAGAATGTGTTCAGGGAACTGAAAGGCCAGGATAGCATGGAAGAAGATGTAGAAGTGGGCAGGAGCCAGACCATGTAGGGATTTGAAGGAAGTGGGACTCATTTTAAGAAATTACAGTGATAAATCTTTGGAGGATTTTAAGCAGGAATGAATCACAATCTGACTGATGTTTTTCAAATCTCTGAATGGATTTTAGAGGCAAGGGTAGGTCCAGTGGTGGAGAGAAGGTTAGGCTGGGATATATTTAGGAGGTGGAAATGTCAGGATGATTGTAGGAGATTAGATAAAGTAAGGAACTAAGTTTACTTCCAGGACTAGCTTTTGTAATAGAGTAGTTGGTGATGCCACCTGTTGAAGTGATGAACTGGTATGGAACAGGATTGGTAGAAACAGGAACTGGTTCAGGAAACATTTTAAGTTTGAGCTGTCAGGTAGGCAATTAGATATCTGCTACTGGAGCTCAAGAGAGGGGTCTTCCTGGGAGTATGGCTGTTGAAGGCATCAGTATAGATGATATTTATAGCCAGAGGAACATATGGAACCTTAGGGGAGAAGAAGGGAAGAGAAGAGGACCTAGGATGAAGCCTTAGGAAACATCAGCACTTCATTGTCTATCTAGCACAGGAGGAAAACCAAGAGAGAGTATTGTCACAGAAGCCAACGAAAGACTGTTTCAGAAAGGAAAGTGTGGTCAACTTTGAAAAATTGCTGAGAGGTTGAATATTAGATGAAGATAGAAAAGTATATGTAAATTTAAAGACACTACTTGGAGTTAATTAGTGGTTACTTTATGTAGGAGTTGGTGCTTGAGCTGGGTCTGAGTAGGATTCAACACTTGGAGATAGTGGAGTGGGTGAGGGGGAGGTGGAAGGGAGGATTCCATGTAGATGAAGAAACTGAGGCTCAGAAGTGCTTTGATACTGTTACTCCCCTGCTCAGAAACCTTCAGTGACTTTTCGTGGTCTTAAGTCTTTTAACAGTCTTATCTACTTTTTTTTTTTTTCATTTTAAAACATTGAGGTATATCATTCATATATGAACATACATAAACAATAAGTGTATAGTAAAAGTTGTGAACTTACAAAACAAACATGCATAACGGGTACAGGACTCCCATACATCACCCCATCACCAACATCTTACATTGTTGTGGAACATTTGTTACAAATGATGAAAGAGCACGGTCAAAATATTATTACTAACTATAGTCCATATCTTATATTTGGTATACTTTTTCCCCAACCCACCAGTGGCAGTTTGAGATTATTTTATGAATCTCAAAAAGAGAAGGATTATGTTTGTAAACTAATCTATTCCCCTGGGTGTGATACCCTTTGATTGCATTAAATTCTGCTGAGGTGTCTTTGATCAGATTACCTGGCTTTTGATTAGGCGATGTCAGTGGGTGTGACTCAGGTTGTTCCCGCCCCCTTGCTGGGTTTTGATATAAAGGGATGCTCACTCAGACACACAGGAACAGAGAGCTCTGTCATTTTTGACCCTGCCATGTGACAGAAAAGAGAAGGCTGGGGCCCCTGGGAGAGATAAGCCATTCATCTGATAGTTTGCAGCTGACCATGGAAAGAACAAAACTGTTGAGACTGATAATTGAAGATCCAGAAAGAAACAAGCCCTTTGTCAGGAGAGGACTGTAGGATCACTTGAGCACGAAGCCTCAAGAGGCTGGGCCCAGGGAGCTCAGGAGGAAGAGGAAGCACAAAAGGAAAGGATAGACCAGCCAAAGATCACCCACCATCTTTCTTCAGCACATGGCAGCTGACTTTGGTGAGAGGGCACCTCTTATGGTGCCTTGAGTAGGACTTTTTATGGCCTTGGAACTGTAAGCTTTTACCCCAAATAAATACCCTTTATAAAAGCCAACAGATTTCTGGTACTTTGCATCAGCATCCCTTTGGCAGACCTAATACACCACCCTATTATTAATATCCTGTATTAGTATTATATATTTGTTTTAGTTCATGAGAGAATGTTCTCATATTTATTCTGTTAACCACAATCCATCATCCACCACAGGATTCCCTGGATTATACAATCCCATGCCTTGTATAGTCTAATTACAGTAAACACTCAGTGGCTCTCATTTGTCATCACAGAATTTTGTTGTCATCACCTCAGTCAATTTTAGAATGTTTTCATTACTCCAAAAGGAACATGGTTGAGAATGGGAGCTGATGCTTAACTTATGTAGAATTTTTAATAAGTATTATTGTAAAAGTGTGGAAATGAATAGAGTTGATGGTAACACTGTCTCTACTTTTTCCTCTGGTTACTTCTCTTTGTGATGCTATGCTAGAGTCAGATTGTACAGGCCATTTCATAAGTGTTTTGCCCTTTTCCTCCCCTGTGTCTTTGCTCATTCTTTTTCCTTCAGGCAGATTGTTCTTCCCAGTTTCTATTAGTAATATAATAGATTCTTTAGGACCAAGTTCATATGCCACCTCTTCTATGAATCCTCCCTTATTTTATTAAGGAGTAAGTACTTTCTTTATTGAATGCCTGTTGCAGTTAATTTGCATATTGGCAATGATTAATCATGTAGAACCTTGTGTTCCAGTTCAGATTTAAATAATATTTACTGTACTGTAGTTATTTACCCACTGGATTACTTTTGGGTTGTGGTAGTTGAAGACAGGATGGTGGGGAATGTGTAATTTTTAATAGGGCATTGAAGAGTTAGAGTTTGAGTAATTAGATAATTCAGGCAGGGACTATGGAATGCAACAAGTTACTGAAGTTCTTATATATGCCAAAAAAGATTCCTTGTTTATTTTTATTTTTTTTTTTTTTTCCTGAGGTACTGAGACCAGGGATTGAACCCCAGTCATATACAGGAGGCCAGCATTGGCTCCCCTGAGTTGGCTCCCTTGTCTGTTTGCTCGTTGACTGCTCGTTGTTCATTGCTCAGTGTTTTTTGCTCATTGTCTACTCATTGTTTTTGCTCGTTGTACGTTTTTTGTTTTTAGGAGGCACTGGGAACTGAACCTGGGACCTCCCATGTGGGAGGCGGGCGCTCAACTGCTTAAGCCACTTCTACTACCCGCTCGTTTGTTTTTGCTAGTTCTCTCCTTGTTGTTTTTTGCTTGTTTGCTTGTTGTTTTTCTTGTTGTCTGCTTGTTTTTTGCTTATTGTCTGCTCATTTTTTGCTCGTTGTTTTTGCTCATTGTCTGCTGGTTGTTTGTTTTCTTTAGTAGGCACTGGGAACTGAACCTGGGACCTCCCTATGGGAGATGGGCACTCAAGTGCTTGAGCCACATCTGCTCCCCCTTATTTAATTTTAAGACCCTTTGTATTTATTTGAATAAAAATTTTTAAAAGAAGGGAAAAATAGGATGCTCAAAATTCAAAAATTTGGGATTCCCCATCATAAATCCTTGAAGAAAGTAATTAACAGTCATAATTCAGTCAGTTGATAATAGATTTTATCTTTGCCTTTTTATCCAGGCTATTGAAATGAATGTGGGAGTTAATCATATAAAGAATGCAAGTGACTAAAAAAAAATGCAACAATATGTCTGACTCAGTCATGTGTGAAATGAGTCTTAAACATTCTATACTCCCATAAGGAGGTGTTGAACAGGATCTTCGTTAAACAAACTCTTTCTAATGATGGTTCCATTTTGTTATTCCATTCTGTGTTTTATTATGCTATGTACTTGAATTGGTAATTCTATATATGTATATATGTTTTATAATAAATGAAAACAATTTTTTACCCTTACATTGTGTGCCGTTTCCTTCATGGCATTTACACATGGCATATTCTAACCCTCTCGTATGTCCTAATGTAAGTCATTCAGTTGCTTCCGTTCCATGTGTTGCATTTGAACAGTGTTTGGCACCTAGTAACTGTTCAATAAATGTCAGCCATTATTATCATTAGCTCCATTTTTCTCTCCACTATAAATAAAGCTGCCAAGTACAACTTAATGTTTATGATCCTTTTCCCCTCCTCCCACTTCCCCATCCCCACATTTTGGATGTTTCCTTATGGTAAGGTTAATGGGATAACAAAATCAGAACTTGTAGATACTTTTATGCTCTAGCACATAAAGTATATTGTCAAATTACTTTTCAAAAGGATTATACCAATTGACAGTGCTTCCCATAATTCATGAGAACATCATTTCACCATACCATTCCAAACAGTGAATTTCCATATCACCTGCCCTACTGGGTTAGTGGTACTTTATTCACAAACAAATATTATTATAAAATGAAATTTAAAATAGACATACCAAGTCCTATATATTCAAATTTGTTACCTTGATTTTATTGATCCCGTTGATCCAAACATTTTTGTACTTTTTCTTTTGAAATTACCTTTAAAGCAATTTTGAATGACAAGAACATTATTAAGAAAAAATTATGACTATTTCTGGGCATATGTATCCAATCAAAATCATATTGCTTATATGCATAGACATTTTTGCAGTTACCACGAGTGTAGCATTTTCATGAGCTGTAGACTGGAAGGAATGCTTAATATTAATACAATGGCTTCAGCCCTTGTTTCAAACCATTTTTTTCTTCTTCATGAAACAATATAAACTTGGCAATTGTGATGATAAAATACCAATTTTATCATGATTTTTCATAGCAGAAATCTAAGGGGATTACTTAATCACATTTATGGCAGTTTCACAAAATTAAATCACTTTGCCAGGTCATTAAATCTTATAATACACCAACCACATCTGGTCATGTAAATAAACTTGTGATAGAGTTATAATTTTAAACTACTTTTCCTTTCTGCTCATCAATTTAAATAACCCACCAAATGACTAATTTGGTTTCCTTTATTCTTAATGTTAAGTAGTAAGATTCTTTTGAAGGTGATATTAAAAACATACTTTACAACTGGCATTCATATCACTTTTAAAAGCTTATTCTAAATCATATTAATGATTGTTTTCAAACACTAGTTTTTATTTTATGTGTGTGATTAAAAATGAGCTTCCCTGGTGGGCATTTGTTAATCTGCGTTTAACTGCCTCATGGGGTGAAAGCCCTTGATCTTCCTACTTGGTATGCATTGACCAGTTGACAGGTTCCCCTTGTTTGTATGTAGTTTCTCAAACATGCTAATGTTGCTTTCCCCAGGAGGGCTTGGAGTTTTCATCAAGAGGGAAAACGGCCTTTAATAATGCAGTTCAAAGTTGATGTGGGGTTACATTTTACAGTATCCATATTTACATATATTCATTCTCTCTCCACCACAATCTCCCTAATTATAGTCTTTAGATTTATCTAAAAAAAAAAAAAAGACAACAGGCATAATTCATAAACACATACACATATATATATACACATACATGCATATTAATTATACATTAGCTAGACTGAAAGCAGTATAAGAAAATGATGCTAGACAAATGTAAAATTCAGCTAGGATTATATCAGAAAAAAACTGATATAAAGATGAAAGATTGACAGGTTATGAAAATGTTCTGTATATACTGCCTTGTTGTATTTCAGGAGAAAACCTTCAAAATATAAGCAGAAATAAAGGCATAGTTCTAGTTGTGCCATAATTTAGAACTCTAGAGCAGTAGTTCCCAAAGTGTGGTTCAGGAACCTCATTGGGGGTCCCTGAGACCTTTTCACTGGGTACAGAAGGTTAAAACTTTTTATAATAAAAGATGATGTTATTTATCTTTCTCTCCTCATGACTGTACTGTGGAGTTTTCCAAAGGCTATGTGATGTGTGATACTGCAATGGGTTTACTATAAAAGTGGATATGAGAATTCAGATGTCTTTTAAACCAGTCGTTAAAGAGCTATGCAAAAATTTAAAACATTGCCACTTCTCTCACTAAGTTTTTTATCTGTTTTTTTCTTGTTTTGCTTTGGAAAATATAGTTGTTTTTCATGAAAAATGTTATTGTTACTATGTAGTGGATTTTTAAAAAGTGAATTGATAATTTTGTTTTAATTTCTCAGTTTTAATTTTGAATTATCGATAGGTTAACCCACATAAACAAAAGCTTTTGGGGGTAATTTTAAGAGTTTAAAGGGATCCTGAGACCCAAAAGTTTGAGAATTGCTGTTCAAAAGTTAAGTTGCTGAGTTAAGTTTATAATCCAAAGATGTCTTTTGCAGGTATTAACAAGAAAAAAAGAGCAAGTGAAACTTCCCTTTTTCAGTAAGCTGCCAAGGTTGCTTTAGGAGTGTTAGAGTTGCAATTCAATATTGTGAAGAGCACGTGTAGGCTTACACTTTTCTTACAAAAGAGCCCAGGTAAAAGCCTTGTGCAGGTACATAGCAGAATTTGAGGAAAAGCAGGGCTCTTGGCTTGTTGATTGACTTGAACTTATGAAATATTATAGCATTACTGTTTTAAAAAGTCATAGTGTTTGTTACTTGAACCTGACTTTTTTCACCCTACAGGGCTACAACACATAGCGATCTTGTTCTGAGAGCAACAAAGCTGGGAATACCTTATCGAGTCATTCACAATGCTTCCATAATGAATGCTGTAGGCTGCTGCGGTTTACAGGTACTGCTATAAGGATAGGTTTTTTAATGGAATTAAGTAAAAATGTTTTATTTTTCTACAAATTGGAAGTAGATTTTACTGTATTTCATCAAATATAAAACATACTATTCTTTGATGTTTTTTACGCTGTTTTACAATATTTAGTATTTTTTCCTCATTAGACCATTGAGATTTACTGAAAGATATTTTTTTTGAGGCACAGGGAACTGAACCCGGGATCTCCCATGTGGGAAGCAGGCACTCAACCGCTTGAGCCACATCTGCTCCCCTACCAAAAGATTTTAATCTTATATCCAACTTGTGCCTACATAAAAAGGAAAATGAAAGTTAATTCAATTGGTTAAATATTCCTAAAACCTTTGTATATTCTTCCCAGTGATTTATTTGACATGCTTGAGGCCAGTGTTTTTCCATGCAGTATTGTCTCTGTACCATGAAGAGCATTGTGATGTAGCATTTCTTAAAGGAATCCCTAAAAGACTAAAAGCCAGTGATATTTGGCCTGCTTTGCCATTATTGATGCGTAAGGCAACAAGTCTTGTTTCTGAGGGCTTAATAGACTGCTCCACAACTGTTTCCAAGATTTCCTTCCAGGCTGCTGACATTCATTTTCCAAGTATAATTTTTGTGTTCAGATGTTTATACATGTTTAATGCATGGCAGCTATGACTGCTGACTAGCCCACGGTGGTTTTGAGATATCATTGATTATAAAGACACATCCTTATTGTGGATATGTTATAATAGGGAAAAATGTGCATCCTATGAAAGAGGGTATTACCAGTGTTTTTTTCCTGAAATACATAATTTAAAATAGATATTTACAGCAAGGAAATTTACATTGGCATTGGCATAATGCTGTGTCTGTAGCTTTAAAAGGGTCTATTTTTTCTATTTTACTAGGAAGAATAGCTCAATTTAATTGGCTCATTCTGGCCAATCATCTCAGAAATTTTTCCTTTGATTGTGAAGAACCAGAGAAAAAATATAAATGATTACTTTTTCAACATTTACCATTTGCTCTTTGTTCTTACATTTGAAATGGCATAGAATTCTGCTGTATTTATGTCTTCTAATAAAATGCATAGTTTAAAAAAAATTGCCAGTTCAAGTCTTTTTTACGGTTTAAAATCCTTTGCAACATCTCTGGGTTGGAGTAAGTTGAGCATTATTCATAGAACCATAAAGTGTTAGTGCTACAAAGAATGTTAGAGATCTGTTGATCCTTAGTTTTATAGATGGAGAAGATGAGGCCAAAGGGTGTTCCCAAGGTCATTGAACTAGTTAGTGGCAAAGATGGGGTTAAAAAACAAGTTTCTTGATTCTTAATCTACCATTCTTTCCTCTAGACAATGCTACCTGTCTGCCAAAGGGCTGCCAATGCAAAGTACCAGAAATCTGTTGACTTTAATAATGGGGATTTATTTAGGGTAAAAGCTTACAGTTCCAAAGCTGTGAAAAGTCCAGTTCAAGGCACCACCAAAACAGGTGCTTTCTCACAAAAGTCAGCTGCCACATGTTGAAGCAAGATGGCAGGCAGGTAGGCGATCTCTGCCTGGTCTCTCTTTCCCTTCTGGGCTTTCTGTGGCTCAGCTGCTCCACTTTCTTTCCAATTTCAGCTGCTCCACTTTTTACCAGATTTCAGCTGCAAGCTGGCTTATGGCTTGTGTCTCAGGGCTTCCTATATCAGTCTTGGCTGTTCTGCTGTCTTCCCAGTTTTAGCTGGAAGCTATCAGGCAAATGGCTCGTCTCTCCCCAGGGCCTCAGCTGTTTGAGTCTTCTCCTTTCTGTCACAAGGCAGGATCAAAAATGACAGAGCTCTCTCTTCCTTTGTTTGAGTGAGTGTCCATTTATATCAGACCCAGCAAGGGAGCGGGGACTCAACCTGAGTCAAAACATCCACTGAAGCAGTTGAACCAAAAGCCCTAAAGCAATTTTATCAAATAATCTAATCAAAGGCCCTTCAGCTGAATTTAATGCAATCAAAAGGTATCACACCCAGAGGAATAGATTTGTTTACAAACATAATCTTTCTCTTTTTGGGATTCATAAAATAATCTCAAACTGCCACACTACCTTTTAAGATTAGATGATTGCCATGAGAAAGGAGATGAAGAGGGGAATAAATTATCATGTGATAGCCAAAAATGTGTAAAACTTACACTAAAGGAAAAAAATTTGCATATTGATCTTAATTTTATTTCTGGAGAGGAAAGTTAGCCCTTTCTCCATCATATTTTGCTCTAAATTGTAACAGTTTTCATTTAAAGTTCCTTGCTTTTTTTTTTTTTAAAGCATAAAAGTTTAAAACAAAAACAAAAACACAAAAAACTTCATCCCATGTAAATCTTATTATGCAGACTGTCTAGAACGAAACCTAGGTGGACCCTGTCTTCCTTCTGATCTTTTACCCTGATAGAGAGGAAGGATATTATTGTTCTCATGTATAAAATGGATGAAAGTATTTGAAAGAGAATTTACTGTAAGAATTGACAAATAGTTTCTGTAAAAATTCTTAAGAGTATATCCACATTTTCACATACTTTCACATTTTCACATACTCATTTTTCAAAACATTTAGCTTTCTCACAGTTTTGTATGAGATTTCTCTATGCAGCCACAAACTATTTTTCCTCCATCTTGGTTTTATTATCTAATCTGGATATGAAATGACTTACTAGTGAAAACAGGAAGAGCCTTCTAGGTTCTGTCTTAAGTAGTGATGCAGTCTTTATGAGGGTCTACTTCTTGTACAACCCAAGTTATCCATATCCCAGAAAAAAGAGGTAATTATTGATTCCTTTTCTACACTTTTTCAAAATAAAAAGTATCCTAAAAAACACTATGTGTATGGCACACTTAAATTTTAAAATGAATATATGGCCTAG
Source organism: Cabassous unicinctus (assembly GCA_029593785.1). Lineage (NCBI taxonomy): Eukaryota > Metazoa > Chordata > Mammalia > Cingulata > Chlamyphoridae > Cabassous > Cabassous unicinctus. The sequence continues at coordinate 67,072 of JAQZBX010001839.1, read as the reverse complement.
TGTGTGACCATGTGCATAACTTTTCTTGGTATCAACAAAAATCAATGTTTTTTTATCAATGGGATAAAAAAAAAAAAGTTGCCACAAGATGAGTATTGGTATAGAAAGAGAAACCTAATAACTCTTGATTATGTGGTTTTATGGTACAGTTTTTGGCTACTCTGCTGGCTCAGCTTTCTTTTACCTCGCAGATTTAACCAGTCTGATTTAGGATATACATCTATGTAGGATACATGAGGCTTACTAGAGTCCTTAGCAAATTAAGTTTATAATTTTCCATATGCATAACAGATTGTTTTTTTAACTTGAAAACCACAGAAAATATTTTTATTTGTAATACAAAATAGCTAAAGCACTTAAGCCTATTAATATTTTTTGAGGCCTCTTACCTCAAAAAAATTGATATTCTATGTAATGAGACAAAATACATGTTTAAAAGCCACCTTGGCAAAGCAAATCTGTATTAAAAAATTCAGTTCCATCAACTAATTATTGAATTTTATCATGTTCAAGAAATGCTAGATCTTGTGAAGGAAACAGAGTCAAATAAGAAATACATCTCTTCAAGGAACGTACTATTAATTAAAAGCCATACGCTGATAATATATTAAAGGGTAGACTGCAGTTTATAGCACATGTTGGTATAAACAATATACATTTAAATGCAAAAGTGTACGGTATATCTTAGGTGTTACAGAAATTCCAGAGTGGGGGAAATGTTCATGAGTTTAGTCATGAAAGACTTCTTAGAACATGTAAAACTTAAGAAATTATCTCAGGCAATTGATTGGGGGAAATTAGGACATTTGTTGTCCATTTATTTTGGCCAGGGGGGTCACAGCCCTTAACATTTATTCATACATTCACAGAGAATAACACTGGCTGCCGTGATAGAAAATTAATGTGAGATACGATTCTGTAATTAAGGTGGAGTCAAATGATGAATGAGAATTTTAAACTGGATCTAGTAATATCAAGGTGGCTGTAGGTTCTTGAGCAGAAGGGAGAAGGTAAAACAGCCGAGTTTTAAGATTAATGTGGTTGGATTGGAACAGATAAGTGGTGTGGTTGTAGATATTACTTTTCTCTGAGAAGATATGGGAAGTTAGAATTCAAGAAGAAGATGGCATTTGAGCTCAGTCTTGAATGAGAGACAGGATTTGAATAGACAGTGATGGAGGCTACAACATTCTAGACATAAGAACAGATGAGCAACAGCATGGGGGAGAAGAATATAGATGATATACGAAGGAACAACTTGTTTAGTTCCTGAAGTGAACATTGGGACATTGTAGCTAGTTTTCACAGGGCCAAGGCCAAGGAATTTGGACTGCATTGGATAGGAATAATGAGCCATTGAATTTTTATTTTGGAAATAATTGTTGATTTATTGAGAAGCTGCAAAGACAATACAGAAAATTCCTGTATACTTTTTACCACCTTCCCCTACTGCTAACATCTTACATAACTGTGCTGCATTTGTCAAAACTGAGAAATATTAACATTGGTAAGATACTATTAACACTACAGACTTTATTTGAATTTCACTAATTTTTTCACTAATGCCCTTTTTCTGTTTCAGAATCTAATCCATGCTGCATTTAATTGTCCTATCTCCTTAGTCTGGTCTGTGACAGTTTCTCAGTCTTTCCTTGTTTTTCATGACCTTGACAGTTTTGAGTTCTGGTTACGTGTTGGGTAAAATAACCTTCAATTTGAGTATGTGTGATGTTTTCTCATGATTAGACTGGAATTTTGGGTTCTGAGGAAGATTACTAATCACAGACTTAACAAGCCCTCTCATCATATCGTATCACAGGTTATATAGGGTCAATATGTCTTTTTAACCTTAAACACTTGGTTAAGGTGGTGGTTATCAAGTTTCTCTACTTTAAGTTAATATTTTTCCTTTTCTGTATTCTTTAAAAAGTCTCTAAATCCAGTTGGTACTCAAGGGGTGGAGCTAAACTCCACCACCCGGAGAAGGAAGTATCAACATAAATTATTGAAATTCTTCTGTAAGGAAGTATCCCCTCTTCCCATTTATTTATTTATTCAGTTGTTTACTTATATCAGTATGGACTATGGATTTAATTTTTTGAGTTATAATTCAACACTGTCATTTTTTTTTTTTTCTAAAATTATTCAGGCTTTGACCATCAGGAGCTATTAGGAGCTCTTTAAGGTGGGCGCCTGTATCCTTTTGAAATTCCTCCATCTCCAGTCACATTTTTTAAAGTGAAGGCTGATGTTTATGTTGGCAGGTTGAAGGATGTTCTTCCAGAAGGTTAATATGGCAGGGATTTTGAAGATGGATTTGAGGGAGGAAATATTACTGGCAGAAAGATGATTTAGGAGACTGTTTAGGTTGTTCAGGCATGTGTTACTGAGGGCTTGAACTAAGGTGGTGGGAAAAGAAACGATACATTTCTAGTAAATTATAGAGCTGGAATTGACAGGAATTGCCTCTTGGTAAGAAGTCAGGAATTAGAGATGCATGTTAGAAGAAAGTCAAATGTAGTTAGCTAGTTTTGGAGAATTGCTTAATGCCATTCTAAACATTACCCAACACTTCCCACCTTTGCTACTTTTTTCAGACGATCTCATTCTTCTCCCATGCTCAGTTGTCCCAGTCTAAATCTTATTCATCCTTTAAGGCCCAGCTCATATACTATCTCTTCTGAAGCCATTTTTTTGTGTGCTCTCTTAAGTGGGGGAGATACTGAGCTCTTTATAATACTAGTCTGTATTTCACAATAATTAAGTAATTATTAAAGACCACCTAATACTTATCTTTTCTCTGCATCTTCTCACACTAGATAGTGCCATATTCTTAAGGAATGGATCATTTTGAGTTGAGTTTTTGTTTATCTTCAAGAGATAAAACATGACCCAAGATCAAGTTAAGTAAACTGCTTTTTCTATAAATTATTCCAGGTTAAAAAAGGGAGGGTGGGGCGGCTGTATTTACCTTCTGTTTCTAAGAAAACAGCTGGTTTCATAGTCTTTAAATTTAGATTTGCATCAGTAATGTTTTGGGGAGAAATAATCACAGCACAAAAGCTAAGACTATAAGTCAGTTCAATACTTAAGCTTCTGCAACCTCAGTTCTCATTACTGTGTGATTTTTGTTCCAGTTTCTTTTTATAGTTTACTGGTAGATCCTTGGATTGTGAAACACAAAAGACTAATATTTCTGTTCTTTGAGGTACTGACATCTAAATGGTGAAACTGTATGTATAATGTTCCAGGATTCATTGAAGAAATATGTGCCACACCCACGGTAATGGTTACAGTTTATAAATCAGGATCCTAGAAAGCAGTGCTTCTTTGGGATTTTCTTTAATCCCCCAAATTAGACAGTTCAAAGGGGCTTATACACAAAGTGGTTCCTTTAGTGATTATGTGTGACTAGCATCTGAATTCTCACTTAAATTTGCTCTTTCTTTTGAATGAAGAACTTAGAACTTATTTACTTCTGTGACTATATTCCCATTGCTCTTTCTTTTTAATGTTTTATTTTTTATTTTTAAAGAAGCTTTAGATTACATGAATGTTACATAAAAAAATATAGGGGATTCCTATATACTCCACCCCTTCCCTCCCACACGTTCCCATATTAACAACATCTTTCATTAGTGTGGTACATTTGTTACAATTGATGAACACATATTGAAACATTGCTACTAACCATGGACTATAATTTACATTATAGTTTACACTTTGCCCCGCACAATTTTAAAGGTTTTGACAAAATGCATAATGGCCTGTATCCATCATTGCAGTGTATGCAGGACAATCCCAATGTCCCCAAAATGCCCCTATGTTATATCTATTTTTCCCTCTCTCTGCCCTCTACCTTTATATCAGTGATAGTTCTTCCATGGCTAGAATAATAGTGAGTCTACTTTAGTCCATAGTTTCATTCCCCCCTTATGTTTGTTCATTCCTCAATCTGGAGGATTTTGGGATAGTGGTGCCAACTCTGTTTCTGATTGAGAGAGGACTTAGATTCCATGGGACAGATAAATGGAACTGTCTTGTTTGCACTTGTAGATACTCTACGTTTTTTGGGATAGATGAGTCCAATGAACTGGAAAATAGGTGATGGAACTCTGCTGAGATTGCGGGCTCAACCGGCATATGAACAGACTAAAGATTTAAGAATCTGGGACATATATTTATGTTCAAATAAAAGGGGTAGAAGAGCCATGTGTAGGGAAATTATAAATGAGTCTAACTCTGTTACATTGGGGAGCAAATATTCCAAAGTATTCCCATTACTCTTAGAATATTTAAGACCCATTTAAAGTATTTATATATATAATGGCACATATAATTTTCTTTAACTTTAGTAGTTTTCCCTTGATATTTATTCATGAAATAATATTTCAGAATTTGACCAGAGATGCCAAAAATTCTTTTTAGAATGTAAACAGAACTTGCAGAATTAAATCATAAGTGTAGTTTCAAATATTTGGTAATGTTTTTGAGCTCACTCCAAAAAGGAAAGCAGTTGGGTTATAGCAGGACACACCATTTTAGAACATTGTCATATCATCGTTATAAACATCATCATCATTGTATCATCAAGTCTCTAACATTTATTGAGTCTTTACTATGTGCAGGACACTCTGCATGCTTTATATCAGTTAATCCTTAAAACTTGGATTATTAGGTTTATATTTATTATTCTCATTTTGCAAAGGGATTCCTCCTGAGTGTTAGGAAAGTTACATGACTTGTCCATGATCACCCAACTAGGAAGAACCAGGGCCATGACTCCATACCCTTTGCCTGCAGCGTAAGATATCAGCAAGACTTTGAGAGCAAAGCTCTGTTTGCTTGTCACTTTATACTTGTGCCTAACATAGTGCCTAGCATAGTGCCTAGCATCTAGTGGATGATAAATAATATTTGTTGGATGAATATACCTCTTATAGAACAGTAAAAATGACATTTATACAGTGGTCAGTATGTACCAGATACTGTTCTAAGCATTTACATGAATTCACGTCAGCTTCCTAACAGTTCTATAAGAGTACTTTTATTATACCCAATTTATCGATGCAAAACTTGAAGCATGTATAGGTTAAGAAACTTGGCCCAGTGTCACAGGACTAGTAGTAGAGAGGTGTTGGTAGAATTCAGAGTTGGGAACCCACATCTCTCTCTTCATAATCTAGGGCTTTGTCTGTAACTCCGAACATCTTTCCTTGGTTCTTTCTCTCTATTTACATTAAAGAATGGGTTTTAAACTGATACATCTTGGGGATTGAGGGACAATTAGACATTGATAAGTTAAATGACTACATTTAAAATGTGTGTCTCCCCCCAAAAAAAGGAGGGGGGGAGCTGTTGTAACTCAGTGGTTAAGTACTTGCTTCCTTTCCAAGATGTCCCGGGTTCAATCCCCAGTACCGCCTAAGAAAATGAAAAAATAAAATATGTCCCTCAAAAATGTGCTCAGGAAGCATAAGAACCCCCCAAATCCATTTAATTAAAAACTTCAGGGAAGTGGATGTGGCTCAAGCGATTGGTCTCCCATCTACCATATGGAGGGTCCCAGGTTTGGTTCCTGGGGCGTCCTAGTGAAAGAGAGCTGGCTGGCGCAGCAAGCTGATGCAACAAGATGACGCATCAAAAAAGAGACACAACAAACCTGGGAGCTGAGGTGGTTCAAGGGATTGAATGCCTCTCCCCCATGTTGGAAAATCCTGGGATTGGTTCCTGGTGCCTCCGAAAGAGAAGACAAGAAGAGAAAACAAGCAGACACAGCAAGAACGTGCAGTGAATGGACACAGAGAGCAGACAGCGATTGCAAGCAGCTCGGGGTGGGGGGAATAAATACATAAAATAAATCTTAAAAAAAAACAATAAACTTCATAGAGCAGTAGCCTCAAATTTAGCTGGTTATCACTTTTTGAGGAAGTTCTTTTAGAAATAAAGATTCCCAGGCCCTCTTCCTATTCTTATTTCATTGGACTAGGGGTGGGGCCTGAAGAGTTTTATTAATTTAAAAAAGAAAAAACCTTCCAGCTGGTTCTGATGTTAAGCTAGTTTTGGGACCCATTGCCAAGGACGACAGCACATTACATATAGAAGTTCTTGGTCTACTCTCTTGTCCACAGTCACCATTCAGTAGGCATCATTTCTCTTGCTTGCCTTTGCCTCACCCCATCACCTCTTCAGATAAGTTTTTAAAACTCTTAGTAGCTTACGAACTATTACACCACCCTCTGGACTTTCTCGCATGTGCCAATCATTCTTTAGAGATTGTAGTTGATGAGTTGGACCACAGAAACCTGAATAAGAGTGGCCAGGGCTCTGGATAGTAAATTTTTAAAATTCCAAATACAAATGCCAAGATAAACATGCTTGATTTTATATAAGGCAGTGTTGTGTTTTCATATTCTAATAAACTTTCAATATTATTAATGTATTAATGACTAAATTAATACTATTAATTGACTAATGGCTAATATTAATACTATTAATGACTAATATTAAAAATGTTACTGGGCTTGTTTTTGTGTGTGTGTGTATGTGTGTTTTTAGGAGGTACCAGGGATTGAACCCAGGACCTCGTACATTGGAAGCAGGTGCTCAACCACTTGAGCTACATCCACTTCCCCCTTACTGGGTTTTGCAGGCTCACACCCTCATAATTGGAGGGTGGGGCTCAGAAAACATAGTGATAATTTGCAAATGATATAAGGACTCAAATATTAAATACCTTCCTTTTTTAAAAGGTGAAAAGGAAACAGAATTAGGAAGCAATTGCAGAAGATCTTGTGACAGTAGGACTTAAAAATCTTTGTGAAAATATTCTAGTGAGGCTTGGTCTGGATGTTGCCCCATGTCCAATTGGAGTGAGGGATACAATGTGGTCAGTAAAATCTGTAGACAACTTGGTCTGTACCTTCTGTAAGTTACCTAGGACTACTATTGGAGGGAATAGAAGGATGGGTCTGGCTATTGGCAATATTTAGTACTTCCTTCAAAGGAGTTGGAGCCAGTCTTCTAATTTAATATAATAGATATACAGCCCTTTATTGTGTGAGAATGGCCATAGCTACTGAAATATTCACTGTCCTCTCCTCTAGGCCACAACCTGGGAATCCTTTCTGAGTCGTCTTCTTTTCAATGTTGCTTTTAAGTGTCTGCAGCTCTTGGTAGAGAGGGAAGGTAAAAGGTGACAAGCATTTTCTATCTACTCTCATATATACAGCTCCTCCTTTCCTTGCTCCTCAGCCTTCAGATATTTCAAGATATTTTCTTATTCTTCCCACTACCTATAATGTCCAGGAAATTCATGAAGTCTGTGTTCTTCCAAAATATTATGGACAAACCTTACTTCAGGCCCTTGTGTAATAAAATGTGAGGCATTTAGGAGCTTAAGTAGGGGAAGTTATAAATCATCCATTTCAGTTCCCTAACTTAACACATGAACAAAGGCCCTGACTGGTTCTGGGATTTGTTCAAAGCCACAAAATGCTGTGAGTAGAACTCAGAGGTATTAAAGATTGAATTTCACTAAAGAATATAAGAAAGTCCGTCAAAGAGAGCCTTTTTATATTGCAGCAAAGATCTTCTGCTTTGTAGTTGCTGGGAAACCCCAAAGGGCTTGGCATTTGCTTTAAAGACAAGGTGGAGTCCGAATTTTCTTTTTTAGGTGAAGGAGGAAAAACTACTGGACAGAAGCATCAAGTTTTAAGAAAAGCAAAACAAGTAGCCTTTGGGACTAGTGAAGAGATCAAGGGGGGATGACTATGTAGCTGACTAGGTCTAGGAAGTACTTTCAAAAAGAAGGGTTGGGGTAGTGGTGAGTTATAATATATAGAGGGAGAGACTATTAGGCAATTTATATGTTGTAGCAGTTTGATACTATTTATGAATTCCAAAAAAGATATTATGTTTGTTAAACTGGTCTTTTCCTCTGGGCATGATACCCTTTGATTGTATTCAAAGGTTTTATGTTTACTTGATTAAATCAAGATTAGAGCTTTGATTCAACAACATCAGTAAGGCACAGCCACACACGGAAGAAGATATGGAAGAGGAGAGAACCTAGTCATTTCAGTCCTGCTCTGTGATAGAAAGGAGAAGGCTGAAACAGCTAAAGCCCCAGAAAGAGAGATGAGCCCTATGCCAGCCTACAGCTGAGGTCAGAAGAAGCTGGGCCCATGGAGCCTTAAAAGGAAGAAGGAAGGAGAGACCAGGCAGAGGTCACCCACCATCTTGCTTCAACATGTTGGCAACAGACTTTGGTGAGGAAGTAACCTTGAGTTGGACTCTTTAGGGCCTTGTAACTGTAAACTTCTACCCCAAGTAAATACCCTTTATAAAAGCCAACAGATTGCTGGTACTTTGCATCAGCATGCCTTTGGCTGACTAATACATATGCATTCTCTTATTTAATCCTTAAAAGATGTTGGCTTTTTTTTTTTCTCAAATTTTCGATGAAACTGAGGCTTATTGAGTGATATCAGTAAAAAATTCCATTCCCACGTGATCTGCCTGCCAGGGCCTTTGGCCATTCCTGGTAGCTTGGCAAAGGATGAATGTATTACAGGAATCCCACATTGGAACTCAATGCATTTTTCACAGGGAAACTGTGTTACATGTGGCAGAAAGTTTCATGACTCTGAATACTTGTAGTTATATATATCTTTGTACACAAACTGTGAATTTGACTGCCACCCAATAATAGCATGATTTCTGTGGGAGGATACCTTTTTGGATAGCTTTCAAATAGACTTTGGAAATAAAGCCCATTGCTAGGTAAACGGGGGGCTGTGGCCATGTGAGGAACATGACAAACCTTCCCTTGAGATGTCAAAGTCACCATTATGAGTGTTGGCTATAGGTTTTAGAATCCCAATACATAAAACTTGAGAAAAGTTGAGCTTCTGTAGGTGAAGTGGGGGTGAGGTGGTACCTCGGGGATGGGAGGAAATTTGGAATCATTGAAATCTCTAATGAGAGAACAAATAATATTCTATTCTGTTCTTAATATTCTAAAGGAGTATAGGGTTTCAGAAATGGCTGAAATTTATATACAATGTGGGGGTTTTGAGACACCTTAGTAGAAAGAAGCACCCCCTCAGATCTTGGTTGGTGGTTCTTTTTTACTTACTAGCTAGCTGTCTGACCTTAAGACAGGTTTGTCTCTTAGTCTCATCTCTGAAATGAGGATAATAATATTAACCTTGTGAAACTGGCTCTTACTGCTTAGAAGTCTTTTTTTTTTTTTTTT
>JAQZBX010001839.1:0-57713 GCA_029593785.1 Cabassous unicinctus | reverse complement strand
GATACCTAACCCACTTTTAATTTGGTTGTAAAGGGCTTAAATCTTTTCCTTATCTTTATGAAATAGTAGTTAGTGAATTGTTCCATCATTAATTAATGTTTTTATCTTTTCTAGTTGTATAATTTTGGAGAGACAGTTTCTATTGTTTTTTGGACAGACACTTGGAGACCAGAAAGCTTCTTTGATAAAGTGAAGAAGAACAGACAAAATGGCATGCACACATTATGCTTACTAGGTAAGAGATTTGGAGTTTTCTTTAAGTCACACTATAGTGTTGTCATATTGTTCTCATTTTGATGGCGGTAAGAAAGGACAAGTCTAGTCATTCTGGGCATACCACATTCTTTCCAGTACTGTCATGGAGACAAATACCACATGACTGTGCCTGCATACACACCACAGCTCCTGATGCTCCCTTTAGGTTCTAGTGGATCCATTTCAACATTGTATATCTTACCCATTTTCCCTCGAGACCCTGTTCTTGTCAATTTACTGCAATTCAGCAGATTTGTATTGAGCATTTATTCTGTCCTAGACATCATCCTGTTTGTTCCTAAGAATGTTCTTTGAATATTGCAGTATTGATTCTATCAGAATCACAGGATGATAGATCTGAAGGAGACTCTGGAGATCAGCTAATTCAGGCCTGTTTTACAGATGAAGAAATTGAGGCTCAGGGATATTGAGCCATTTTCCCAAGGTCACCCAGCTAATTGGTGGCAAAGTGGTAGAATCTAGGTAGCTGTTATTCACAGCTCTTTTCACTATACCATGCTGCCCAAATCCTCTTTCCTTTCTACAAAGGATTTAGCCAGCATCACTCTCTGTGTATACATACCAAGGTGATGGTACTGATAGAGCTTCAAAAGGGCATATGTTTTGTTTTCCAGCAAACGCATTGGAATTGTACTGATTCACCTTTGCTAATCAGTTTCTATTCTAGCAACATGTTGTAGTATTGGTATGAACGCTTGAATCTGTAACTAAAGAACAGACAAGAGCTAACTGGCATCTTTGATAACTTTGAAAGGATACTTATACTTAGAATCAGAAAACCAAATCCCATTGCTATTACTTATGAGCTGGAGATTATTGTGAACATTCCTTAACCTTATCCTTCATATTTATCAAATAGTAGTAATCCCTCCTCCTTTAAGTTGTTCATAACAGTGGTTCTCACACAATTTGTGAAGAACCAGTTTTTTATTTTTTTTGTATGTTTTAAAATTTCCGATCCTTCATGTCAACATCAAATTATTATAAACATTTCCAGACACTCTCACTCCTTATAGTTATTTCATCATTTACCAATAACAAAAGCTCACATACTAACATTGGTACTCAGATCACATTTTGAATAGCATTGTTTTAGTGATAGCATGTGTGGAAAATGTCTAGCATATAGCACAGGTTCTGGGCAATGAGTGAACCCATGATTAATAAGTACAGATATTCAGAACATTAGAAAGATTCCTATTTGCCAAAAACATTTGGGCTATCTGCTTAATATAGCCAGGTCTTTGTTATGCAATTATATATAATTTATGCATTATCTGAGACCTAGTCAACATCTCTCTCTCTCTCTCAATAGAAAAGATTATAATTCAGTTTTACTAATGGTTGGCATTTCTTAGGGGATAGAAATTAGAAATTAATATCTAGAGCAGGGGTTTACAAAGTAGCCATGGGTCAAATTTTTTTTTAAATGCCTGTTTTTGTAAATAAAGTTTTATTGAAACATAGCCATGCTCATTCATTTAGGTATTGTCTGTGGACTGTTTTTGTGCTACAACAGCAGCAATGAGTAATTGTGACAAAGACCCTGTGGTCACAGAATCTAAAATATTTTCTGTCTGGCCTTTTAATGAAAAAGTTTGCTGATTCCTGATCTAGAGTGAAATTTTATCTTAAGGAATGTGGTATATCCTCAATCCCTCTAGCAACTCCCTTTTCCATTACCTTTTATTATTTTTTCACAGTCTTACCACCCATCTTAATGATTTTATTATCTTATTTGTTTTCTTCCCTGCTTCATAAGAACAGTGTTTTCTCCTAGTCTCTACAGAATCTGGCACAGTGTAGCAGCTCAATAAATATTTATAGAAATAAGTTGGTTGAAATTTTTTTAGTTTATTTTCTGAGACTTGGTCTTACTATTCATTGGTCCAGAAAATCTTTAACTCTTGCTGTTTTTATTTTTTCAATTCCAGCTGGAACACATTTGTTTTATTCCATTCACAGTGATACCTACCTAATTCTAGATCTTGTCTCCCCAGGCCATGACTATTTGTCTAATATTTTTTGACTTATGCCTGTATCCCACCATTAGGTGCTGTAATAGGTTTTTGTATTTCAGTTTGTTTTCAGTGTAATTTAATACTTTATTCTTTATTTATTATGATTTATAGTTTTGTTCTTGGATTTTCCATGTGGAAAGAGACCAGTTCTTTTTTGTAGTCCCTATTAACTTAGTACTCTAAGGTACTTGTTAATTGTTGTTGAAAGTGCCATCAGCTATATCCATTTTTTCTTCCCAAACTTGGAACCAATTAAGACCAGCAATGGGTAGAAGGTAACTAGAATGATAGGGGGAAGGACAGCTGTTAAAAGGACTTTTGTTAAAGGAAGACATGGAAACATAAACCTATGGAATAATAAAATGGGGATTTCTTGGAGCTCAGATATCTGTATCTCTGTGTATGTGTCTTTGTGTGTGTGTGTGTGTGGGGTGAATTTAAAACTGAAAAGGGAGAGAAAAGTGCAAGAGGCAAGCTACCTGATAATCTCCTTATAGTTCCATAAAAAATGGGGTGGGGTGGTGGGAATGAATGGGTCGAGTAGCCTTTATCTTTGGAGAAGTTTTGGGATGGCATATAGAAAATCAATTTACAGGTACTTTTTGAGTGCTTGCCATATGTCTAACATGGAGTTAGGCCTGTTTGGAACACTATGGAAGTATTAGACATGGACCCTGCCCTCAGGTTTTTGAAGTCTAGTTTGGAATTAGTATGTACGCACATGAATGTTTAAAGAGCAATTAAGTTCTATTGTATGGTGAGGCAGGAAGGACAAACCAGAACTTTGGCTCTTACATGCTCTTTCTAAGAGCTGTCTCTTTTCCTGGCTTTCCTGGGAAAAGACAAACAAGGTTAAACAATCTGTCTTCCTTGCTCCATTAACAAAAGCAGGAACAGGGTGTGAAGTATAGGATATCATGATTCTAAATCCTCAACCATCAATCTCATCATTTTTTTCATCTGGAGTTCTCATCATTTAAATTAGCATATCTTTATTGAATACCTGCTGTGGACCATCCCTGTAGGGATTATTGAGATTAAACCATGTAGGAAACCACAGAGAATTTGAAATTTATTTGGAGACAAAACTAATGTATATGATGTAATTAGAGATTAATAAACAATAACATTGATTGCATGCGTTTTCAAAGAACGGCATTTAAGTGGGAGTTAACAAAGGCTAGGAGTAGATAGATTAAGACAGGCTGTTGGGTTGGTAAATTTATTTAGCAGATATTATGGAGATCTAATGAATGCCATGTATTTTCAAGGTCCTGGGGATACTAAGATGAATAGGATGCAGTTCCTGTCTTCTAGAAGCTCACATTTTAGCAAGTAGAGGTAGAGAGGGGGAATAATTATGGCCTCTGTGAAGACAAGGAGAAAGTATTAAGATTGGTTTGATTGAAGATATGAGACTGATTCATTAATGCAGTCTAACATTTGATTAAAAAACATTGCTTGTAAAAATTCTACCCAACACTCTTCATTTTTAATATCCCATTCTGTAGAGCATATTGTTAAAGTAAAAAACCAAAACAAAACAAAATTGAAAATGTTATACATCTTACGATCACAAGCAAGTAACATTTCAGAAATTAATAAATGTGTTAAAAAAATCATAGAGGGGAGCGGATGTGGCTTACATGGTTGAGTGCCTGCTTCCCACATGGGAGGTCCCAGGTTCGGTTCCAGTGCCTCCTAAAAACAACAACAAAAAACAAGCAAATGAAAAAACCAACTCAGGGGAGTCATTGTGGTTCAGTGGTTGAGCGCCGGCTTCCCACATATGAGATCCGGGGTTCATTCCGCGGTCCTGGTACCCCCAAAAAAGAAAAAAAATCTTACAGAAATACCATTTAAAGGAAATCTTAAACATTGGCTTATGCCATTAATTGTTTTGCAGGCCACATTTTCAGTAGCATAATGAAGGGTTTTCCCCATATGTGCCAGACAAGTAGAAACATTAAATAATGATATTTTGGACCTGAAAATTTGAAAAATACTTGTCACCACTGGTCCCAAGAACATTTAAAAATACATATGTGATTAATCTTTGCTATCCTTTTCCATGCCAACTCTTAGTAGCATATATAAGAAAAACTTTCATAGTCGCCTAGGATGTCTTCAGGAGTCTATCAGAAAGACCCGTCAGTTGCACTATATTTATTTTTGCAGAAACAAACTTTGGCTGAACCGTTTTGTTTTGAGCATGTAAAACAGGAAGCAGCTGTTGCTTTTGCTGTTGTGTATTGAGTTCCTGTGAGAGTGTAGAGTGGTTCTGCTTTATTTTACCTTTTACCAAATGATAAACCATCAGTGATTCAAAAGTGTAAAGAATCAAGTATTTGCAATGCTTGGACTGTCAAGTTTCATCAGAGCAGGGACTGTGTCCATTCTGGTCACTGTTGTATGCTCAGTACCTGGCATGGTATCTGACACGTAGTTGGCGTCCAGTAAATACCTGTTAAAAATTTGAATGATTGGCCTTAACATGTTTATTCACAACTATGATATGTCTTACCACTCATAAGGAAGCAAAAGTCTCTTCAAAATGGAAGATAATTTTCTTTTTCTATTTGTTTTATATCCATTGAAGCTTATGTTTGTTTACCTGAATAATAGAGAAGAATAGGAACATGACAAGCATTTTCATTCGGCCCTTTGCAGTTACCAGCTAGTAGAAATGAAACAGAAATTCTGATTAAACATAAATTGCTGTTAGCTAGGGTATATGCCAGTATTTATATAATTTATTCCTCTGTCTTCTTTTCCAAAAGGAAATTAGTTCCCTTTAGGATGGTCTTATGGCCAAAATGGTGACCTTTGTACAACCACAAGCTTTTGTTCTTTGTATTTTCGTAAGAAAGTACCTGAGATGAGCATTTTGGAGGCTTGGAAAGACTGTTTCCCAAAATTAAGATGGCTCTTAACTGAAGTTGATATACATTGGATTTTGGAACAGTACTTAATTAAATCTAAAGAGAAATATTTTTCATTTCCTACAGACATCAAAGTAAAGGAACAGTCTTTGGAAAATCTAATCAAGTAAGTTCTTATTCTGAGAATGCTTATATCTATTTTAATTTCTTGAAGAATTCTGTTGTACATGGGTTCTAAAGATTGTTGAAAATCACCTTTCATTAAGAGTAAAAAATTAAACACTTCTCATTCTGTGAAATGATAAGCAATGCAATTGAATACAATTAGCAAAAGATTTCATAGAGTCAACACTTAAGAGTTGTGACTGGGATCTAACAGGCTTTCAATAAATATTTATGGAATGAATTAACTAATTGGGAGTCAGAAGGTGTGGGTTTGAGTCTCACGACTGCCACTAGTTGTGTGCTCTTGGGCAAGTCACTTCCCTCTCTGAGCCTTGTTATCCTCATATCTATAGTGAGAGAAGTAACCTTGTTTAGAGTGGCAATGTCCAGTGAAGTAGTCACTACCTAGATGTGACTATTGAAGTACTTGAAATGTGACTAATAGTGTCTGAGGCACTACATTTTAAATTTCATTAATTTAATAATGATCCTCAATTTAATTATTGGAAAACTTTTAAGTATGTTTAGAACAACTTTTATATGTGAATCTACTTTTAAATCTATAAATTTTATGAAATCTAAATAGAGATCAGCTGTTTCCCAAGAAAATTTGACATCCGAATTAAAATGTGATGCAAGTATAAAACATGACCCAGAATTCAAAGATTTGTACAAAAAACACGTAAAATATCTCAATTTTATATGAATAAATGTAGAAATATAATATTTGGATATATTGGATTAAAGTCATATTAAAATTAATTTCTCCTTTAAAAAATTTTTGTAAATGTGACTAACTAGAAAATATGAAGTTATGTATGGTACTCGTATTATATTTCTGTTGGATACTGCTAACTTAAAGTTTTGAGAGTCAATAAAATAATGTATATGTACTGTTTTGTAGGCTGAAATAGCTATATTTTTGTTACAACCATTGAGCACACCTGGTAAGCTTTTGAGGCACAAAGAAGTAAAGGTATCTCAACCTCCAAGATTTTCAGATCTTTAGGCATTTAGTTAGGCAATTAGTAGAATTCGAAAGAGGAATAAGTGGCTTAAACATGCTAATAAAATGAACACTATATAACCTCATTGAGCTAGGTTATAGACCCTGTTGCTACTTATTTTTGAAGTATTTTTGCCTAAGACATCATTTTGCATAAAAGTACCTTTGATTTTCACATCTATCTTTAAATTGTTGAATTTTTCTTCTTGCCAACATTTCAGTGAGCTCAGAGGGCAATTGAAGTAGAACAGTGGAAAAACTTAAGAAACACTTAATCACTCTATCCAAAGTTTAGTAAGTATTTAAAATAGGTATTACATGAAAGCTTCAAACAGAATGTAGACTGTAGTGCTTGAGTATACCTATAGGAGTAATTGCATCAATAACTCATGAAATTTCATGGACAAGAATAATGGCATCGAGTTATGTATTACAGGGGAAGGAAGATCTATGAACCTCCTCGGTTTATGAGTGTGAACCAAGCAGCCCAGCAGCTTCTGGAGATTGTTCAAAATCAAAGAATACGAGGAGAGGAACCAGGTACTCAAGACCCTATAAGGACAGATTACCAGGAGTTGGGGTGGGGGTAGGGAATGGGGAGTTAATGCTTACTTGGAACAGAATTTCTGCTTGAGGTGATTAAAAAGTTTTGGTAATAGATGGTGGTGATGGTTGCACAACACTAAATGTAATCAACACCACAGAATTACATATTTGAGTATGGTTAAAAAGGGAAACTTTAGGTTGTTACTAGAATAATTTTTTTTTTTTAATGGGGATTCTTGATTGACCATTACTTATTTTATTCTCACTAGTAGGCCTTTTTACAGTCATGATTACAAATAGTCTGCAGGGATGTTCAATATGCAAAGCTTGTACAGAGTTCCCTGCATGCCTGCTTGTTGTCATTACAAATCTTTTGTACCTAAGACTGTACAACCCAAACAGTAAACCCTAATATAAGCTATGGACTATGGTTAATAGTACAATTATATTCTTTTACCAATTGTAACAAAGGTTCCACATTAATGCAAATTAATTAATAGTAGGAGGGTTATGTGGGAACTCTGTTTTCTGCATGATTTTTCTGTAAACTTACAACTTCTTTAATTAAAAAAACATTAAAAATAATATAAGTAATAAAGAAATAAAACAAAAAGACCTTCTAAATGCCCTCCTATTATCCCCCTATTGCTGCATTTAGATATGTATGCGATACAACCTTTGACACACACTGACATATATACCAGCACCACAGCTACCAAAGCGAG
Source organism: Cabassous unicinctus (assembly GCA_029593785.1). Taxonomy (NCBI): domain Eukaryota; kingdom Metazoa; phylum Chordata; class Mammalia; order Cingulata; family Chlamyphoridae; genus Cabassous; species Cabassous unicinctus. The sequence continues at coordinate 50,092 of JAQZBX010001839.1, read as the reverse complement.
AGTCAGTGTTTCGGCACTGCGCTTTTTCTTGTGATTTTTTCCAGCTCCCTTAGGCTGCAGGTTATACTGACAGAAAATAATGGAGTTCTTTCTGGTAAAACTGACACCATTCCAGAAAGTGAGAATTTTTCACAAATCAACTATAAATCAGATTTGATATAAATCATATGTTAAAGTATAAATATTTTGGTAAAATACAGAACTTCCATTTTAACCCTAACCTATGGTGAGATCTGTCCTGCAAAAATATATTTACTCTACTTATACCTGTTTTCAACACTGATACCAGGAATAGCTTTCTTCAGGGTAAAGACATGAGAATTTATCCTTATATTCCTAATATCTAGACACAGTGTGTGGTATATAATAAAGTGCCAGTCAGTCTTTATCAAGACGTTATTAAATGAACCTGTCATTATATTCTAAGGTTCTGACTGACTTTGAGCACCTATCCCCTGATACATAAGGAGATAGAAAATTAGGAGATACATTTGATTCTTGAGTGCTTATTTAATTTATTTTATTGTCATTAGTATTGTTTCTTACAGTCATGATTACAAATAGTCTGCAAGGGTATTCTGTTTCAAAGCTTGTACAGAGTTCTCTGTATGCCTGCTTGTTCTCAGTATAAATCATTTGTCCATTTTGATCATTGTTCAATTAGGACAACTTTTCCAACTAAACAACAGAATCATTAAAGAGTCAGCCTTTCAGCTGCAGGACCAGAGTAAGAGTAAAGGTCACTAAAATTGGATGTTTTGAACTTAAAAGCATAAATTATGCCATATTATTTGTTAAGAGCTTTATAGTTTACTAAGTACTTTCATATCCATTATTAGCTCTCGTACCACCATTTTAGAAACGAATATTCCACTTAAAAAAAAAAGGAAAAAACTGAAGTTTATCATATAACTAATTAGATGGCCAAGCAGAAACTCAAATCTATGTATTTATCTCATAATCTCATGGTTTTTCCAGTACATCTTTGTCAGTATGAATGTACTGTATGAATTTATTAAAAACATAGTATGTAATATACTTTGTCCATTCATACTCTGAAGACAAATGCTCAGCAATTGTAAAGGGTATAGATAAAACTAATTGTTTATCAAATTCTAAAAACTTAAACTAGGGTAAGCCTTTGGGAACTGAAAAGGTAAAAAATTGGGAAGTACTACTTTACATGCCAGATAGTGCGGGCAGTTAAGAAAAGTCTTAGATAAATCAGTGGATAATTGGTCCAAAAGGGATAACTAAGGAGATTTGAGGTATTTTGGGCATCTTTAACAAACTCTTCGTACTAACGGTTGTTTGAATGTTGGACAGGATGACTTATTTGCTGAATTAAATGTTAGCATCTTTTACTTTTTCTTTTTCTTTTTCTAAAAATTAAACAGCTATCACCGAGGAGACACTCTGTGTTGGCCTAGCCAGGGTTGGTGCTGAGGACCAGAAAATTGCAGCAGGCACTTTACAGCAAATGTGTACTGTGGACTTGGGAAGACCATTACATTCCTTGATTATCACAGGAGGTAGCATGCATCCTCTGGAGATAGAGATGCTAAGCCTGTTTTCCATATCAGAAGATAGCTCAGAATCACAAAACATTGATGGACTCTGAACATAGACATTTTCTATTGTCTGTTGTTGATTTCAGTCATATATACACATACACATATTTGTATAACAAATTAAACAAGTCTTTTGGTTTACCTAATAAGTATAAAACAAGTATCCAGGAAGAAAGAAGTTAATTCAACAATGCTTGGTTTCCTGTGTCAATGAGTTTTTCCCCTATGATATCATTAGTTGTTGCTGCTATTTTGGCAGCTTTTCAGGATGTACACACGTGACACAGACCAAACTTGGATATCCATAGACAGAGTTATTTTCAAAGCAGTTTTCAACTCTGAAACCAGTTTATAAAAAGGGGTTTGATTGTAGTTACAGAGTATAACTTTGAGAGGTAAATGGAATGTTAATCACTTTGATTTAGCCAAAAATTTCAGTTTTAAAAGGTAAGAAATGTCAGGAGTAGCAAGGAAAGCAAATATTGTTTTTATAAATTTCGTCTTTCTTAAAAAGTCAGCTGTCCTGACTGCAAGATAAATTGTGCTGATAGCATTTGGTATTATTGCATATAAACAGGCAGGAAGAATAACTTTCCACCAAACAGTGCTACTTACTTAAAGCTTAACTGAGCACATGCCACAAAATGATATCCTTCTGAATTGGCTTGTCTTGTTTAGCTGACATCCTAATTATGTGGCTTACATTCTTCTGTATTTTAGAGGTTATATAATTGTTGAATCATGAATGTTCAGCCAGCCATGTACAGCTGTTGTTTGGTTTTAAATAGCATCTTTCACATCCAAGCCGACAAGTGGAAAACTTGCTGACTACAAAATAAAATTTAAAAATTCAAGTTTGAAGACAGCAGTAGATTATTCAAGATTCTGTATATTCAAGATTCTGTATATTACCTAACACAGTATGCTATTAATATATATAACTAGTCATTTTCTTTTTGTTATAAGTAATACTCCATTTGTTATATTTCATGGCCATAGAGTTTTACACTTTTGGTCGGTTCAAAACCAAAACAGCTTTGTGATGGGCTAGTTCAGTTAGTCTCACTGAATATTTCCATGGCCTTATCAACTTATCTGTCCTCTTTGCTCAGTAAATTTTTTTGGAAGTTGAACCAAGACTTCTCTACTTCCTAGGAACATCAATTAACTAGAGATTATTTATTAACCTATTTCATTTATTATAGAAGATATTTTAATAAATATGAAGCATTCTATTTTCAGTCTGTTGGACACAAAAGGGGAGAGAGCCAAGGACTATTAAGTACCAGTTCTGTATTACTTTCTTTTGAGGTGTTAAAACATTAAAAGTTATAAAATGAAGGAGTTCTAGTAATGGCAGAATAGCTTGTAACAGAAACCCTCCCAATCATAAACTCTGGACAAAATATTATTTTAAAAAAAAACTAATTAAAGGCACTGGAAATTGACCAAAGGCAGGCTGAGACTGCTTATTTGGCTTTTCCCCCTAGGGCATTCCCCAGACTGCCTGGTGAGGGGCAGCTAGAACTCAAGAAAAACTTGCCATCATCTGACTTGAGGTGTTCAAGGAAGGGATTGGGGGCTGCTAGAGGAACTGAGAAGTAGAGTAGGAAGTCTTAGAAATGAAGGAAGCACAAAAGGGAGGAGCCTTCCAATCTATATAATTTCCCCTCAAGTCCTTAGTTTACTTTTGAACTATGCATGCATAGAGAAGACTCCAAAGAAACTGGTGGGAAGCCACAGCCAGAAGGCTGAAAAAGCTGAGCAGAGATTGCTCTTCTCCATTGCAAGAGAAGACTTTTCAAGTTTGAATCCTGATAAGTTGGAAGGGCTTGATAAGCACCTTGCATTTCCTATCAAAACCCCAGAATGGCCATGCATTAGTAATAAAGACTGTGCCCCAAGACTAAGGATAAGGACAAAATCTTTAACATAATATAAAAATCAAGCCCTCATAAATTCAAGGTGATTGGCCAATAATTTAACTGCCCTGAACAAATTTAACACTCTTCAGAGTGAGCTAACAGAATGAGTCTTTATAACATACCAACATAACCAGAATACAATAAAATATTAGGAGGTATGAAAAGAAACAGGAAAATATGACTTATGGTTAAAAGAAACAAACTAAGCAATAGAAAGAGACCCTGAAACATTCCACGTATTAGAATACACAGGGATTTTAATGCAACCATTATAATTATGTTCAAGGATAGAAAGGAAAGGTGGCTGTAATGAATAACTAAAAATGGGTACTCTCAGCAGAGAAGTGGAAACTAAAACAAAATGGAAATAGCTGAAATACAAAATTCACTGGATGGTCTTAACAGCAGAGTGGAGATGACAGATGAATAGAAATTATCCAATCTGAAGAACACAGAAAAAAAAAAGACTCGAGGGAAGAAGAAAAGCACAAAGCCTTGAGTGCTAAATGGGACAGTACAGTATCAAACAGTTTGACATAACTGTAATTTGGTTACCCGAAAGAAAAGAGAAAATAGGGCAGAAATAGGAATAAGCCAAAATGTTCCTAAATTTGATGAAAAGACTAACTTACAGATCCAATAGGTTTAGCGAACCTTACATAGAATAAATACAAAGAAAATAAAACAACATCGTAGGTAAAACTGGGTGAAAACTAAAGAGAAAATCTTAAAAGCCTTCAAGGGGAAAAATCACATTATATAGAGGGGAAAAATAAACAATGGCTACTTCTCATCAGAAGCAATAGAGGCCATAAGACAGTGGAAAGATACCTTTAAAACATTGTAATTAAAAAGCAAAACAAAACCAGTCAATCCAGAGTTCTATAGCCATTAAAAATTATCCTTCAAAAATGAAGGTGAATAGAGCAATTTTCAGAAAAAAAACAAATTTGTTACCAGCACACTTGCACTACAGTAAAAGCAAGAGAGGTTTTTTAGGCTAAAGGAAATGGCATCAGGTACAAGGAAGGAAATAATTATGTGAGTATAAAAGATCATTATTTTTTCTTCTCTTGATGTTTTTAGGAGACAACTGCTAATTTAACTTGAAAATTATTACCTGATATTCTGGGATAACATTTTGATGTGTAATATATGTCAACAATATCACAAGGTGCAGGGGTTAAATGGAATTATACAACTGCAGGATTCTTATATTTTATGTGAAATTGTAGAATACAAACTGTAAGTAGACTATGATACGTTGAGGTTATATATTGTAATCCCTAGGTAACCACTATCAAAGAAACAAAACAAGGCAGAGCTAAAACAATTCAAAAGAAATTTGAACACCTAAAAAATATATGATTAACTGAAAAGAAGGGAGGAAATGAAGAACAAATAGCAAAATGGTAGACCTAAATCCAGCCAAATCAATGATTACATTAAATGTAAATGGAGTAACTCCAATGTAAAAGAAGAGATTATCAGAACAGATTTTTCTAAAAAGCCCAATAAGTTTTCGTAAGAGATACACTTTAAATATAAATAGACAAGATTAAAGTAAAAGATTCGGGGGGCGAGTGGGCTAGACCATACAAACAGTAAGCATGGACTTGCAGAAAACTGGAGTGGTTGTAATAATATCAGACAAAATAGATTATTAGAAAGTATATCAGAGAGAAAGAACAACTTTTGATAAAGAAAAAAAGAATAGGTTTGTCAAGAAGACAACAATCCTAAATGTGTGTGTATTGAATAACAGCTTCGAAATACATGAAGCAAAAATGGACAGAACTAAAGAGATGTATAGACATCCACAATCAAAGTTGGAGATTTTAACAACCTTATCTCAGTAACTGATAAAAGTAGACAAGACATCAGTAAACATACTGAAGATTTGAAGAGCTCTGCCAACCATTTGACCAAATTGATATTGCTAGATACTACATTCAACAATGGTAGAATAGACATTATTTTTAAGTGCATATGAAACATTCACCAATGTAGACCATGTTTGGTCATTGGCCACAATGGAATTAAGTTTAAAAATCACGAACAAAAAGGTGTCTGGAACAAGTCCCAAATATTTGGAAATTTAAAAATACATTTATTTCCAACTGAATGAAAACTTGGATGCAGATAAAACAGTGTTTAGGGAGAAATATATAGCTTTTTAAAGAAGCCTATAATAGAAAAGAAGAAAGGTTTAAGATCAATAATCTGTTTCCATCTTCAAAAGCTAGGAAAAGAAGAGCATGTTATGGTAGAGGGAAGGAAATACTGAACATCAGAGCAGAAGTCAATGAAATAAAAATGGACAAACAATTGAGAAAATTAACAAAATCACTAGAATGTCAAAAATTTTAAAGAAGAACAGTTAAAGATGACCAGGATATGGAGTAACTTATAAGTTAAAATCGGGTAGTGTGATTCCTCTAACTTTATTCTTTTTTCAAAATTGTTTTTAGCTATTATACTTCCTTTGTTTTTCCATATAAATTTTACAGTGAACTGCTTGACATCTACCAAAAATGCTTGCTAGATTTTTATTAGAATTGTTTGATTTTGATGTGTCTAGCTATGGATTTAACCAATTTGGGGTTTTCTCAGCTTTTTGAATCTCTCTTTCACCAAACTTGGAAAATTTTCAGCCATTATTTCTTCAAATATTTTTTTCAGCACTGCATGCTTTATCCTGCCTTTCAGGGAATCTGATACAAATATTAGACATTTTTTATTGTCCCACAGGTTCCTAAGACTATTCAATTTTTATTCAATCTATTTTCTGTCATTCAGAATAGATATTTTTTATTGATCTCTTCAAGTTCATTGACTCTTTATTCTGTCATCTCCATTCTCCTCTTGAGTCCATTCTGTATGTTTATTCTTTTGGTTGCTATTCTGAAATTCCATTTGGTTCTTCTTTATATCATCTATATTTTAATATGACAGTTTGGAGTTCTTTTATGAATCCCAAAAAGAGAAGGATTATGTTTTTGAACTAATCCATTCCTGTGGGTGTGAGACTCTTTTGATTGGACTGTATCAGTGAGGTATGACTCAGGTTGAGTCTCTGCCCTCTTACTGGAGCTGATATAAATGGAGACACAGAGAGACACACACAGAGGAAAAGAAAGCTGCCATATTGATCCTGCCATGTGAGAGAAAGGACTGCAGGAAAACAGAGAAGCCCCGAGGGCTGAGAGAAGTCCTGGAGTCTGGAACCAGCAGAGCACAGAGGCATGAAAAGAGGTCCCTGAGGGGCTGGGCCCACGGAGTAGCCCACAGCTGAGGAGACAAGCCATATGCCTAAAAGCTTACAGCTGAACTGGGGACAAAAGCAGAGCAGCTGAGACTGAGAGAGGAGGCTCAGAAAGAGACAAGCCCTATTTCTGGTTGTCCACAGCTGAGCTCCAGGAGATGGTAGATTCTGGAGGGGAAGGCAGGGAACCCAGCAGAGATTGATGGCCATCTTTGCCACAACAGGACCCCAGAATCACCAGTAGCTGACTTTGGTGAGAAAGCATCTCTGCTGATGCCTTGATTTGGACATTTCATGGCCTCAGAACTGTAAGCTTTTACCCCAATAAAAATCTCCATTATAAAAACCTACCCATTTCTGGTATTTTGCATTGGCAGCCCTTTGGCAAACTCAGACATTTTTTCACATTTGTTGCAAGAGTGATTGTGATTACTTGTTCAAGCATTTTATAATAGCTGCCTTACAGTCTTTTGTCACGTGATTCCAACATTGATGTTATCTTGGCCTTGGCATCTATTGTCTTTTCTTCTGCATGTTGAAATCTTTGTAGTACTTTGTCAAGTAATTTTGAATTTTAGCTTGGACATTTTGAATATTGTTATGAGATTCTGTGTTTTGTTTAAATTCTGTGGGGGATGTTGGTCTTTTTGTTGTAGATAGGCTCTTGCGGGTTCCCATAGCTGCCAGCCACCACCACAGGATGGCCTGGAGATTGGGGCACAAGAGAAGAGAGAAAAGAGGGAAAAAAAAAAATGTGGGAGTTCCATACTCCCTTTGAACGTTAGTTTCCTTTCGTGGTCCTCAAACCAAAGCTAAAGGACTTCTCTTGGAGATCTTTCTTCTGTGCCACAGTGCTCATTTCCAAGATTTCAACTGCACTAAGTTTAGATTGGGATACTGGAGGTAAAAAGAAATAATGGTAAACTCACTTGCCAATTCAGAGGTACTTCAAATTCTGGTGTTTTTCCCTGATCCATCTGTTACTGTTTACTTTTTAGAGTCTTCAAATAGTTGCTCCATGCATTCTGACCAGGTTTTATAGATACATTCAGTGGGACAGAAAAGGTGAATTGTGCTTATTCCATCTCACCTGGAATCAGAGCGATATATTTATTAATTTCTTAATTGTCATTTCCTATAATATAGTGACAAGATGTTTTTTCCTCTTCTGGATTTAATGCTGCCACATATCTCCTTTTGATATTAATATATAAAGTGGTATTGTTCTGTGGTAAAAACCCTAGTTTAAAGAGCCTTGGTTGTGAAAAATTTGATTTTTACCCATAATAAAAAAAAGAAAAAAAAAGAGCCTTGGTTTTCCTAGGAGGAAAACAGGTGACAGAAAGATGAATGTCAAGTATAACTCAGCCTTTCAGAATGTAATATTGGTGGTCAATAATCTACACCTTTTAGGCTGGTTTAGCAATGTAGCATTAAAGGCTTCAAATTAGCTATTATATTATATGAGTTATACTAAATAATTGAAAACATAAAAACATTCTTTTACTAAGCAATTCAGAGAAAAAAACCAGTGGGAAGTCCAAATAATATAACCAAAAATATAGTAACTTTGCCTTGTTTTGAAGTTCTGTAGAAACCACTTAGTTCTATGTACAAATTATTGCTCAAGGGGAAGTAGTATGATGCACATACAGGGCAGATCACCCCCATGAAGTGGAACAGCCTTCTGATCTAACTAATGCCTAGGTGGGGAGGACAGTGATGGGTAATCAGACAGGCTTTATTTTATACCTACTTTTAGAAGTGACTATGAAATTTTCAAAACTAAGCCAAATGGCAGGTTTCTGTCTGCTATGAAATTGTACCTGTGCTTAGATATGAATTGGAATTTGCTTGCTTATACAACGTTGGCCTTTTAAAGTACTATTTTGTGCCTACCTTAGAGAAATACTTCTTAGAATTTTTAAATTTTGTTTCGTGTTTTAAACCTTTGGCTTTAGCACTAGTTGTCTTTTTTTAAAAGTACAATTCACTTTAACAATCCATTCAGAACCATTTTTTCACAGAGAAATTCAGCTTCATTTTAAGAAACATTTATTCACTAAATTCGATTCCCTATTCTGTGCCAGACTCCTATGCATTAGAGTATTATCTGTTAATGTTATTATTCCTCTTGGTTATAGGAATTTAACTAAGTTGAATTGTACATTTAGAAGTGGGTAGCACGTGCTAGTAAGCCTGAACTTAATGGTAGATTCGTTTTTTGTGTGTTCTTTTTTTAAGCCTGGAAGTAGAACTGGATGAACTGACAAGTTGCTTTAATGGACTAGAATCCTATTGAAGTGCTCTGTTTTTTGTACAGAATGAAAATAGTAAATTGCTCTCATTCTATCTGCATCTATTGGACCTGCTTGCTCCTCCCTGTTCTTGCTGCTTCTCTGATCTAATGAAAAATTTGCTTATTATAACATTGTGGATAATGAAGTTGGATAAGGAAGGAACGAAACCATTATGAGTTTCCAAAGTTGTTCAGAGGAATTTGTACTTTATAAGCATTAGGGAGCCACTGAAGATTCCTGAGCTCTAGAGGATTGGGAAACTGGGAAGCTTCCTTAGTCTGTCAGCACTTTTGGGGGGAAGGAAGCAAACACTCTAGAAAAAGAACTATGGGACAGTGAAGTATTGTAGTAACTTGCCTAAACCTGCCGGTAAACAGAAGAGGCTGCTTTAAGGGGATGTAGATAGCCACTGTATACCAGAGACTAAGTCCAGAGAACACAGGAAAGGGTCCAGCAAAAGGTAATCAGGAAGCCAGTATAGGGGAAATGTTTCAAAAGGTCCTGCACAAAAGTGTTTCAGCAGAAATTCCTTATACTTCCTGGCTAAGGGCACAGTTGTTTGTGTGGTGGGGGCAAGGGTAGGGGTGGGCTGTGCTGAAATGGAGGCTAGAGCTGGGTATGGAATAAATGGGAAGACATGCCATGCCCAAAAGTGATTCTTCACATCAGTGAAGTCATGGAATAGGTGGAGCCTTGGAAAGGTGGAGTCTATAAGATTTCAAAGGAAGAAAGGGAAGGACTTTGTGATAGTGGATTCAGGAAATGGAGGTGCCAGTGTCAAAGGCCATGTTTAGATTTCTTAGAATTTTGTGAGGAATTCTAACAGAAATTGGTACCTAAAAGAGATTTGAGTGGGAACGATGCATTTATTATTTCTCTGTGCTGAATTTGAGATGTTGTAGTTCTCCCATGGGTGTGACAAGAAATAGGTCACTTCTTGATGGTCTTTTTCACAGTTTATATAAAATAGGGAGGAGTGATGCCATATTTACTAAGAGCTATGGAAATGGCTATAAAGGGAATGCAGGAGGCACATGTAGACCATGTATAAGGAATTTAACAACAGACATGCTAAGGAACAAGTTAAAGAGAGGCTGCCCTGATTAGAATACCTTTGATAAAGTAGGATGAATGGGGCTTTGTGAAGTACTGCTTCTGCCTAAAGGGAGAAATTTGGAAGGATAATGGAGACTCAGGTCAGGTGTTTTTGGTCTTCATTTCATATAAGATGGGAGCATCCACAGAGAGTGAGGGAAGAACAAATTGGAGTTTAATTGAAATATTTGGAAATAAATGAGACATCTGTTTATGAGGTAAAGTGATGAATAAGATGGTGAAGACATTTTCAAATTCCTAGCATCTCTTCTTGAATCTATTCCAGTAACACTTAGGTTCACAGTGTTCTTCTCACTTCATCAAATTTATAGATTCAATTCAGGTAAAGATTTTTAAACATTTTATTGAAAGAATTTTGATACAGTTGTTTGATTCTTTCTAAAGATTTTCAGGTGAACAAAATATACACACAAATGTCTTCAAGTAGAAAAAAGTGAATACATTAAGGATATGTTATATTACACTTAGGCAAATCATAATCACTCCCTTTAACATAGTCAACTCAAATTGCAACAGTCTTTGAAATCTGACATTCTAACAGCCTTGTATTCAAACGTTTGTTGTGATGCCACAGTCTTCACCTAAGGAATCAAACCCATCAACAAAATTGGGTCTATGTTTAGAAACCATTAAAGGCAGGGAGGTAAAGTGTTGTGGAGGTGTTTAGAATAGTCTGAAATGGGTTTTGGCAATTTTTCACTCACAGTATTTCCGATACAAAAGATCCCAGTCTGTTTATTGACCATATTTATAAACACTGGGGCAAAATATCACTTGGGCAGAAATGCTGTTACTGGATCTGCTGCTATTAGAGGAGGCAGTGGGATTACTTGATAAACTTTTGACAGGACACATCAGGTTCAAAATAGAATCTTCATTGAGGCTGAAGGCTATGCATGATGTGATAAATAATAAGGCTGTTTTCACTAGTATAAAATGGAAGTTCTACACTGGAAGCAGGAATGAAGAGATGAAAAATAAGAGTAATATAGGGAGTGCCACTAAAATTTAGTATTTAGAGGGGAGAAGAGGAAAAAAAAGGTAAAGGCTATTTTAGGAAATATTTAAAATACTTAATGAATATATGTAGTGTTGTTTTTATTGAAGCACCTCCAAGAAAATACCTCTGCAAGAGTTTTGGATGATAATACATAGGAGGATAAATGAAATAGAAGGCATATTAAATGCACATTCCTTAAAGTAATATACATATGGTAGTTTTCAGTGAAAACAAAGGAAAATGTGGTTTCTGATTTGGCTATACAAAAATAAAAATTCAAGTGACACAGGTTCCAAAATTGCAGTTCTGCTAAATACCTGTGCAAAATGAATTGCACATCTCTGTACGTCCACTGTTCATGTATTAAAAAGAATGAATGAATGGCTCACAGGGCCACTTGGGGGAAGAAAAATCACACAAGTGAATATAGTCACTGATTTGTACAAAATGTCAAAGGAATTTTAAGATGTCTTCTATAACAAACAATAAATTACTGGTTTTACCTGTCCCTAAGCCTCACTTTTGTACTCAGAGCCATCTACAGTAACTAATCACTAGTTCACCAAACATTTTTTGCACATGTAAGTGTAAATGAAAGAGATGTCTTCCTTTTAAAAAGTTGTATATAAAATGTGATGTCAGACCCTACCCATCTCTCTCCTGCAGCTCAAAATCATTTTTATTTCTTGGAAGGCAATTCCTTAATAACTAAGTTAAGGTCTCACAGCCAGGAGTACAGCTACTCTTTACTCATACTGGTACAGAGAGGGCTGTTTTTTGACAGTCAGTCCCATTAAGTACCTTACTCAGTGAATGTCAATAAAACCGTCTTACTTCTTTTTGAAAAAAGTCTTGAAAGTGCTTTATTAAAGGAGTCTGATTCCTCTTTTTAGCCCCCACAATTTAAGATCCATTGCAAAGATAGGACATAAGCTTAAGAGGACACCTAAGGAAGGAACGAGTCTAAATAATGTACTTTTCCCTCATATCAATTTTTGTCAGGGTGATTGTTATCTTAGAGTGTTTAGATCTGCTAAAACTTCTCAGAACTTTAAAACATTGTTGAATGACAAAAAAAACAGTAGCTTGGCAGAAAAAAGACCTGGATCAGTGCCCTACCACTGGCTAACCCTCAGGCACATCATTTAAATTCTCTAGCAACAGCTTTCTCATCTGTATGAGAAAATATATTTGAAAATGCACTATCATAAAGTCATGCAACTGTTAATTAATAAAGCCTCTTTATAGAAAGGTTGTAAGGATTAAATGTGATAACATTTAAAAAAGCCTTAATTCAAGTTATTCCCCACCCTTACTTTCTGTATATTTTGCAATTAGGAAATGGTTAAAATTAAACAAACAAACAAAAAAATGCCATCAACAAAAAAACTCACATCCAGTTGACCTTTAAATAGAACTAGATCTCCTTTACTGCAGGAACTTTTTTGATACATATTTTTTCATTGTATTTTAGTCTGTCTTGATTCTATGGTAAAGAATCTGGATCACTAAGGGGATCAGTCTTTGATTGATAAAACTTTTAGTGAATGTTTTTCAAAGAATAAAATAATTTCCTTTTTTTTTTTACCAAAGTTCATGTGAACTGGAAAATAATTTCTGTTTCAAAGATGGGGACAAAAAGAGAAAAAGTTTAACTTTCCTAAGGTAATGCTTTTATAAAGATTTTCAAATTAGCCATTTAGCATTTAGAATTATGAGACTTCAAAACGTTACTCTTTTGAATTAAAAGATTTTTTTTATTCTATACATTAAATGTTCAATTTTCCAGTTCTGAAAATATGTTAAAAATGCAAAAGCTCTCCAGTAATTGAAAACTAAAATAGAAAGACTGCAATAATTGTGAATTAGCCTGGTTTCTAAAAGCTACCAGTTCAAAGAATAGAATAGAAATGAAATAAACTAAGCAATCTTCGTATTTGATTTAACCTTGGACGAGTAACAGAAAAATTAACTCACAAGTTAAAAGTATCCAAAGTACAAGTAAATAAATCAGGAACTAGTTACACAAGAGTAAAAAAGTAAAAACAAAATAAAACAAAAAAAACTTCCATTAAGCATGCTATGAAAATAACATTCTAAACCTTATAATTACATATGTAAAATGAGACAATAAAACACCATTATAAAGCGCCTTAATGTACTAAAAACAGAAGTCAGATGTCCTTTATTTACAAATGAGTTTTATCACATTTCTAGAAAGGCAAGTATTATGGTGGAGAGGCAGCACGATAGAATATAAAGAACTCTACACTTGGAGTCAGAAGACCTGATTTCTAGTCTCGGCTTTGCTGCTAATTATCTCTGACCTTGAGTAAATGTCAGCTTTTCTGGGGCTTCAATTTTCTTACCTGTAAAATGAGAGGTAGAACTAGACTGCTTCTAGGGACAGCCCTTCCCCCACCCACCACAACTGATGTAAAATGCTGTTAAGCCATGAAATACTGTTATTCTTAAATGCCAGTGTTATATAACAGGATGCTATATAGCAGATAAAACATTGGCTGGAATTCTGATTAACTGCATGGGTCAATGATTACGCTACTTCATAAAGGTTGTTTTCTATCAGCACAAAAATCACAGTATTTTGACTACTGGTCCATCTGTACAGGCTTTGAAGAATGCTGAAACAATCTGAATACAAGGGAAATTACAATGCCAATAACATCTGCTATCATTTCCTTATACTGCTGCTGCAGAAGACTGTGGGGATGACGGCAGAAGGGACACTGGGCGACAAACAACATATTGTCCTTCACAAAGACGCACTTGGGGTTAGCAAAATGAGGAAGTTGTGCATATGTTAAGTCATTCATCTTGATTAATATAATCTAGATTTAATAACTGGCATAGGTATATTTCTCTTTGGGGAAGTTTACCTGGTAAAGTAAACTTTGCCTGAGTGATACAAAATTTATTCTCCACAAAGTATTTTGATATTTGGTTTTTAAAATATTAGCGAAGTTACACTCAGATACAGATATTTTTTCAAGCATTAGCCCAACAACAGGGCCATTCTAAATTTATTTTATAACAATATCAGGCAGTATTTCCCAATGAAATTGTCTGCTTTGGTAACACATCTGGGCCAAAAACACTGCTAAGGCTAAGTATTTCCTACAAATGAGAAAAGTGTTGCTTTTTCTCATACCAATTTTTTTTTTTACTGCTGCAGACACAAATACACTGACATTTGTCATAAGTATAAATGTTAATGCCAGCCTGCTAAATGGTATGACATGCTCTGGCAATCTCTTGTAACAAATACAGCAGGGTTTCACTTCAGTTTAATACTCTATGTCTTGTTAAAGGGGGAAAAACATGCATTTGTGTACTGAGAGTAGAGATAAATTGAAATAATTTTGAAAAAACTTCCCTTGGAATGGAAGTTCACTTGGAATGGAAGGCTTGGTGAAAGGCAGAACTGATCTTCAAAACCCACTGGTAAAATTTGCCCTAGCCTGTAAAATTTATCTTCATATGTGACATATCAGTAAAATTACACAATTAGTTTTAAAAGGCACATATCCAAAATCTCTGCCTTCATCTAGACCTCTCATTTTCTATCCTATGCCAAAACCCACAGAATATTCAGGAGTTCTGTAAGGCTTGGTATAGTGGTTGAAATTTCCAAATGACTACTTAAAACATGTAATGAAAAAGCAGTATCATTATCAGGACATTTCCTTTTGTACTTTCTCTCCCTAAAGATGTCAACAATTGATTCAGTTTAAATACATTCTTTTGCAGGGATTTTTAACTTTAGAACTGCCTGGCAGTAAGCAAAAATGGTTTTAAACTAGTACTTAATTTGCAAAAAGGACACTGTAACAACTCATAGCAATCTCCAACAGTTTAGAGAAGCATGAAGTGGTAGTTTTCCTAATACATAGAGTTCATAATTTGTACATCAGAGATAGCCTAAAAAAGACACTAAAACTTAGACAAAATCAATAGCAACTTCTGCCACATCAGTGAAATAGTACTTCTTACTGGTCTACATCCAAAACAATCATTTCTATCCTGTGAGTTTTTTCCAACAATTTCAACTTTTTTGGTAGTTAAAAGGGACATTGTGATTAACATGAAGTACAATGGGAAAAATTTTATCCAGATCATATTTCTTCATAAAGCACAAAATAGTTAAGCAGAGTGTTCAAGCACTTGTCATCTCAAATTGCATTTTATTTTTCAAATACACAAAAACCTAGAAAATCAACTTATTTACTTCTAAGATACCTGTTTTAGGAAGAGTTCTACATCACCATACTTGCTCTGTACCTGAAATAGTTCAAACTCAATAAAATGCTACTTTACGATTCCCGAAAGCAACTCTATTTGTGCAAAGCTTTCACAGGGAAAGAAAATTGTACGACTTGGCACTTGAAGAATGAAAAAGCAAAATAACATTGTCACAACCATTTTTGCCTTCAGTCTGCATTGCCTATTCTTTTCACTAATAAAATGCATAAAAATGGCAAAGAGTGATAAAGGAAAGTTTTATCATAGGTAACGTAGCTTTTATAGAAATTTGGAATTTAGCAGATTAAGAGGAAAACAACCTGTATAACAGATGCACATGCAAAGTTTTGAAAACACAGCCCATAAAGGAATTTAATGTGATAATTGAATTTGCTTTAAAAATAAAATAACATCTTTTATTTTCTGATGAGATAAAACAATTAAAAGGAAAATTTTTATATATCTAAACCTATGCTGGAATTATACAAAAAGAAAAATTGTATACATCACTAGCAAGAGTCTTATTTTGTATAGATTACAGAATATTCAGTTTTAAAAAGACATATACATGACCTTTGATGGTACATTTCTATGCTGGCAAATACATTTTCTGATACCAAGGCACTTTGAAAACCCAATATGGTTTGGTTCATAAGTTTGCAAAGTACAAACAATTTTACAAACATATGATTATACTGAAGAACGTCAACAATTGTGACATTACATATAAAACAGATTTCCATTTCTTTTTTTTTTTTTTTTAATAACACTGGTTTTGTGGGAATGAAAACAGTGGTTTCCAGCAGCTTCAGTGAAGGCATTCCAGATGATTGGAGGCTCACAATATGAATGAATCTTCTACTGGCTAGGGATGAGGAGTGGAGGATGAAGTACAGGATGAAAAAAGAAATAAAACCCACACCCCGGAACAAAACCAGAAACCGCAGAAAAGCAAAATGTTTCAAAGGGAAAAGCACAAAAGACAAGACCAAAAGTCCAGGCAATATCCTTTTAAATCTGATCCCTCAGCTATGAAGAGTATAGTCGGCCGACTCTACCTGGTCTGCTTGCTGCTGGGGAGTTGTAGTGATGATTGATTTTTCTGTTTTAAAAAGCTGAGTACAATGTTTTGCATTGTACAGTACCAGAAAAATTTGGTCCAAAGCATAATTTCTTTTCATTGCCTACATGGCTGCAAAGTCAATCTGTACATAAAGCTGTCTCACTCCAGCCTAAAAAATAAAAAAATAAAAAATAAAATTAGAAAATCAAGTCAATAACAGACTACATATTTTAGAAAAGTAGTAAATTCCTTCTTGTTTGTTTTAAATAAGGAAAAGAATTATTTTTCTATTCTGCCTCTGGGAATTCTTATTTTTCCATTATAAAGCACCAGAAAATTATTTTAGAAACAAATGTATTTGTAAATTGCAAAAAAGATTCTCCATGTATCATAGAGAAGAAAACCATGCTACTAGTCATATGCCCTGGCCAAGTAATATTTAGAAAATTGGGGTTATCCATCTACTACTACTCCGCTAGAGCATACCACAGTGCCTGATGGGTTGGCTACTAATTAAAATCAACAAATTAACTCAGTGTAAGTCCTCCCATTATAAACGATTAGTAAATACTTTAGTAAGTGCAACCATCTATTGATTACTTAATTATTTTATGCTGCAAACCCTCTCTTCAATTTTCTCCCATCTTAAAAAAAGAAGCTTCAGTTAATCCCACATACCCTTCTGACTCTAGTTTCAATCTCTGCTCCTCTTTTTATGTCAAAACTCCCAAAAGAACTATATTTATGGTCTCTAATTCCTTTTCTCTCTTCTCTCTTGAACACACCTCAACCAACCTTTGCCTCCCATCACTTCCCCCAAACTATTTGTCATGGTCACCTCCAAGCTGCCTAAACCAGTTCTCAATTCTCAGTTCTCATTAATTAATCTATCAGTAAAAACACAGATGATCACTCCTTCCTACTGAAATACTTTTTCTCCTTTTGGTGTCCAGAAAATACTAATTTGGTTGTCCTTTTACTTCACTTGCCTCTCTTTCTTTGAATCTCCTTTGCTGGTTCTTCCTCCTGTCTCTGAACACTAAACACTGAAGTACCCAAAGACCCAGTCCTCAGAACTCTTCTTTTGCTGTACTTGTTCCCTAGATGATCTCATCTAGTATCTAGACTTTAAGTACCACACCTATGCTCATACCTCCCAAATTATATTTCCAGTCCTATAAATGGTCTTATAAACCATTGGTCTTATAAACCAACCATCTCCTTGAGAGTTCTACTTGGATGTCTGACAAGCATTACAACACAGCCAAATTGAATAATTTCCCCCCCTCAAGTCTGTTGACCCTGTAGTCTTCCACAGCTCATTTCCATTCTTAATGTTACTCAATTTAAAGACCTTTTTTTCTCTCACACCCAGTATCCAATCCATAAACAAATCCTTTGGCCTTATCTTCAAAATAGCCATACGCATATTCCCCCTCATTCATATTCATATGTCAGTGAGGCCTACATTAACCACCCTATATAAAATGCAACTACTGCCCAAATAAATTGAGTCTTAATTTCTAGTCTCTTAACAGAAGTGTTAATGAAAGTAAAACGGGCAAAATAAATTGAATGTCACTTGGCCTCTGCCAATTGCCTTATCCCCAGGCCCTAAAACAATAACAGGAAATGAAGTCGCTTAATGCAATTTAAAAAAAAAAAAAAGGAAAAACAATGAGGCTATGTAAATTGATCTTTACATAATCATAAGTTAATTACTCTACCTGATATTTCTTTCCTAAGGGGCTAGGCTTTCCACAAAAGCTCAGTCTAACAGCAAAATGAATCATTCTCTTTCATCCATCAGTCCCTATGGAGACAGCTACAAGTTTTTCAGTTTACCATTTTCCTCTTTCTCTTTCTATATCCTTTAGAGACAACAGTGGAATTTCCAAAGAATCCTATGGTAAGTCACCTACTCCATGAATGTATAAACTAGGTTTTCTATACAGGACAAATACTCCAGCAGATAAAATAGTGCTCGGTTCCACTTCATATTCTACCACTAGAATGATGCCAGGAGTCAGAGACTGGCTGAGAGGTTGTCCTTAAAATGTAAAAAACGTATAAAACTCATTGTGTCTTAAATCCTAAGAATAATGTACAAACCACAATTTAGTCAATATTTTTTAAAATTGGAAAGACATTTTTAACATATATATACTTAAAAGAAAATAAATGTTAACCTCGTGCCATAGACTTAGAACACCCTCAGTAAATATTCATTGTGAAAAATGAAAACAAATCAGAAGTAAACATTTTAGAAAAATTAACAGGAATATGACTATAGAAAATATTGGTTTACTTATATTCCCTACTGATTAAAAAATATAGAAAATTTCTACTTTAGTTTTTGACTAAACATAGTATTAATCTTTATTCTCTTAAAGTGAAGTCTTCAAAAACTATCTTACTCTCCCAAGTGAAATCTAAATCATTTCAGAATTAGTGAATTAGTGAGTAAATGTGATTAAATTACAAATCAGGGGCAGTAATTTGGGTCTAAGTTATGGTTAGTTCCTTTATCTGTAAATTGGGGATAATACTACCTGTCTTCAAAGAACTGTTAATATTTTAGCTCTGAAAAACATTTCTCAAAAAATGAATAATTTGTATTTTATTTTCAATTATAAAATTTATTAATAAAATATAATTTATAAATGTGAAAAAGAAATGAAAATTCTTCTGCAAGTCCTGGTCTATACTCATAGAATAAGGATATGCATCACTAGGAATCAGTAGAAAAGAAAAATAAATTAATTTAAAAAGCTCAATTTTCCCTATATCAGAACTTAAACAATGATCATTAAACAACTTTAAAATCATTAAATGGATGAAATGGAAGTCATTAGTAGGGTGATACCCCCTCAACCCTGGGAAAAAGGAGTTGAACCATCTTCACTGAAAACCTCAATGGATCGTTGGTTTCTGTAAGGAATGAAATAAAGTTGGCTTGACCTTAGCTGACAAAAAGGCTTAAAATGTTTTTCAGAGCCTAAAAATTTCAAAACCAAAGAAGCAGCTGAAAAAACTTTCAAATTGTCAATTTAAAAGCCAAGAATTTCTAAGGTTATGAGAATAACCCTCCTCCACCTACTTCATTTATAACTTCTGCCTTTCTTAAGCAGACACACAGCTGCTTGCACATTTCTAACCTAGAAATTTCCTTCCGGGAGGAAAAATCGGGACTAAATGCCCAAATCTTAGGAGAGTATTGGGGTGTCCTAGAGATCAAATGAAGCTCTTAATAAGAGAGGACATAATATTACCAGGAGAAAACTGAAGGTAAAGGAGAGAATAATGATCTAGAAACAGCAGTGAAAAGCAAGATTACTGCTGGCCTAGCGTTCCTTTTGCTCTTGATATACTGTGAAGGTCTTGCATGCTTCTGCCACAGAATTATTAGAAAGAGATTTAGTTGTTAAAATTCCAGATTAGGGGAGTGGATGAGCTCAAGTGGTTGAGCACCTGCTTCCCATGTATGAGGTACTGAGTTCAATCCCCAGTACCTACTAAAAAATTTAAAAAAATAAAAAAATTCCAGATTAAATAAGTTTACCAGCATAATACTGTTTTCTAGTAGAGTAAGTCATGCTGTCTCCTAATCATACATAAAGTTAATTCACTTATTCCCAAAGGAACTTACCAAACATTATGCTTTATTAGAGAAAAGAGAGTGCTTAATTGATGCTAAAGTCCTGAATTTAGCTAAACCGCACATTATGTTGCCCGTGTCTGAAGATGCAGTGTGTGTGTGTGTGTGTACATTTAGATCACATAAAATCATTAAGATCTTTGAGCTTGTATATTAAAAAGACCATTGGGAACCCAACAATATTTTTCCATACTAAGCATATGTAAAAATGATTTTGGGTCAAATGGAGTTTTAAGAATTTGTCTATTCAACAAATTTATTACACACATATATACTCTTCTAAACACTGGGAATGCAAAATCATGACATCTGGTAGGAAACTGCAGACAAATATGTACAATGTGGTAAAGTATATCATAGGATAAAGTAATTCTGCTTGGAGAGGTGGTTAAGGCTTCAAAGAGAAAGTAACAATTGAGTTGGACCTTTATGTTAGAGTAGGATTTTTATTCTACACAAAAACGTGAATAGTCTGGTAGGGTTAGAATATGGGGTATATAACAATTAGGAGCAGGAGAGAGGCCTGGAAAATCAATTGGGCCATGATAGAAAGTTTGGGCTTTATCTTTGTGGCAATGAGGAGCAACAAAAGTTTTTATTTTTCAACTTTTTATTTTGAAAAATTTTAAAGTAAAAAAAGTAGAATTAATACCTGTAGCCACCAAAAGCCACATTTGCTTTATCTCTACACTTATATATGTATTTATAGTCTTTTTACCTTTGCTTAAACATTTGAAAATTAGACATCCTGATACTTTACCACCAAATCCTTCAGCATGTATCTCCTAAGAATAAAAACATTCTCCTATAATCACACCACCATATCACACCAAGAAATTTAACATCTATCTACACAATTATAGGAACTATTAAACAGTCCATATTCAAATTTCCTTCACTACCCAATAATATCCTTTGTAGCTGTTCTTCCCCAAACCAAGATCCAATCAAAGGTCATACACACATTTATTCTGTATTAAAGTCTCCTTTAATCCAGAATAACCTTTCATGACAATGACACTTTGAGAATTCAGGCTAAAAGTCTTGTAGAAGGTTCCACAGCTGAATTATGTTTTTTTCATGGTTAAATTCGAGCTAAACATTTTGGGCAAGAATACTACACAGATTTTTAAGGCATGAAAACAGTTTCCTCATTACATCTAATATTAGATAATTTTGAGAGTAGTAGAGATGTATAGATTTTTATTCAAATGTTTCCAGCAAACTAGACCACAAAGGTATTTGTGTTTTTTCTCTCTCATCTTAGATATTACTGACATGATCTTATTCTCCCAGTCTATACATAATTCAGTAATGATCTCTCTTTCTTTGATTACCATTTACACGAATATGTCAATTCATGACTGTACAAGCATTAACTGAAAAGAATTTGGTTGCAGGCATGAACAAATTAATGATTCCAAATAAGAAAAACCCAACAGCATATTAAGTTATTAAATCACATAAAAAGGAAACTATGGCTTTCCGAGCATACAAAAAGTAAACAAAATCTTCTTTTAGCTAAAGCCACTGTATAGGTATTTTTCTTAGTCTTAAGTGCTGTTTTAGAATTCTTGGCTTCAAAGATTATCTAACAAGTCTTAAAGAGCAATGTATGGCAAAGGAAAATCTATTTTTTTCTTGAAAGAACTCAAATCAATACAAGTATAAGTAAGTAAAGTAAGAATTTACTTTCTTAAGAGTATTAACTAAAATAAGGATCTCCCAAATTTGACCCTGTGGATGAAAAAAAATTTTTAGCTTTATGCCTAACTTCCTAGTATATAAGCACATATAGTTGATATGTTAATAGTAAATATGTTTTAAACTAGTAGATACAATAGATTTTAAGAACTTTATAAGAAATTGGTAAAATGGTCTTACCTGAGTAAAAATATTATGTGTTTGGCTTAAAATCCACCTTGCATCGGCATCTGGTGCTACTACTAATTTCAAGGTTCCAACATAAACCTCAGAACATAAAGTCCAGAAGTGCTGTTCTTGTAAATTGTAAACTCCTTGCAACTGCTGCACCTAAAAAATGAAGTACAGGTATTAACATCATAATCAGTTGTAAGTGCTCCCTCCCACTTAAATTAGTATGCAACATATCAGTAAATATGGATTCTACCCTATAGTTTTAAAAGGGTATATGTGTGTTTGACTTAACAAATATAAGGCATTATGACAGGAGAGAAATTAATGATACAGAGATTCAGAAAATGACAGAATTCATAATAATAAAAAATTAGTTCTTTGCAAATATTGAGTTAGAGGAGTCAGTATTTTTTTAGTAGGGAAATATTTTGGACAGAACCATTTGACACTATGCTTGACTGTCCCAGAAGAACTAAACACCAGTGTACACACCCTTCCCCAAATCATATGACTACAAAATAAAAGGGGGGGGTGGGGGGCCTCTAAGTTTTTCCAATGACTCTCTAAGGTTTCAACAGCTTTAGGTTAGAAAACACTGCCAAGACAAACCTCTGATTGAGGGTGAAATTGAATACTATATGAATACTATATGAATGTATTAATATATGAACATACTAACTATAACAACTAAGTAGAATCCAGATACTTCTCAACACCTCCACGGAGATCAGCCTAGTCCAAGCCAGCATTCTCTGTGTGGATTACTATAACAGCTCCTTAACTGGTCTATTTTTTAGTCTTGCACCCCTCCCATAGATTTTCAACACTGTAACCAGAGTAAGTTCCTTTTACTTGAGGTCAGATGCTGCCACTTCTCTGTTCAAATTCCTCCAATTATTTCCTAACTTACACTAAAGAAGAATCAAAGCTTTTACTACTACTTACTTGGACCCGTACCACGTGACCCCCTTGTTATTTTATTCACCTCGTCTCCTCCCCTTCCTCCCTTTACATCTGCTTCACTAGCCTCCTCCTCATTCCTTGAACAGGCCAGGCACACTCCAGTCTCAGGGTACTTGCTATTCCCTCTTCCTGGAATGCTCTTTCTCCCAGATTTTTGTACGGTTCACGTTGTGTCATTACTCAAATGTCATCTTCTCTGAGAGCCCTTCTTCTGTTACCCTATCTAAAATTACAATTTTTACATTTTCACATTTTATTTTTTGGCACTTACCATTACATAAGATATATTCATTCATTCATTCATACTATTTATATTATTTCAATTGTGCATTGCCTTGTCTTTTCCTGCAGAATTTAAGCTCAATAAAGGCAGGGATTTTTTTCCTTTTTTTTTTTTTTTTTAATGTTTTGTATCCTCAGCACCTACAACAGTGCCTGGCCCAAGTAGGGTCTCAGTGAACAGTACACATAAGAATGAATAAAAACACAATTTTGAAAACTAGACAAAATGGATAAATTTCTAGAAATATAGAAAATGCCACAACATAAGACAAATGTAGAAAATGTGAATGGACTTTTAAGTAAACTGAAATGGTAATCAAACCTCTCTTTTTCAAAAAAATTAAATCCAACAGTACATTAAAAAATATATAAATAGCATGTGCAAGTTATGTTTATCTCAAGAGGAAAGAATGATTTAATATTTCAAAACCTAATAAAGTTATTCTTCAATTAATGAAATAAGGGAGGAAAAAACCCATACAGTCATTTCAATAAAAGCATTACAACTATTAAGTTCAACAACTATACATAATTAGGAAAAATGATGGATAGAACAATACTTGCTTAACTTAATAAAAGCTATCTACCAAAAATATACAGCAAATATTTAAGGAAGAAATCTTAGGTGCATTTCTTTGAAGATTAAGAAAAAGATAAAGATGTCCAAATCACTGCTGATGTTGAAGAGTTCTGTATAGATTTGGAGGAGTCAAACTAAGATCAATAACTAGAAGGCTAAAGAAAGGCTCAGTATAGAAAGATCTTTATAACAGCTAAAGCTGTTAAAAAGAGAAAGAGGCTACTCTGTAAAGGGGTAACTACCTATCTCTGGAAATGGTCAATAAGCTAGATGACAACTGGATTGTCACAGAGGAGATTCTTGCAACAGATAGAAGTCTGAATCAAATGAAAAAAAAAAAATCCTCTTCAACTCTGAGAGTCTCTGATTTTAAGTAATCTACTTGGGAAATTAACTAAGAAAAGATTGGTCTTACAACTATCAAATAATATTTATTTTCAACAGAATTTGATTAAACATTATTTTCTATAAACTAAAAGATAGTTTTATTGGGGAAAATATGAGACAATACCCACTATGCCTTCTTTAAAAACTGCTTTCACTGGGGGAAAGAGATCAAGGTGGACTTTCTCTTCCAAAATTCACTTTTCAGACTCTAAAGGACCTAAGTAGTTTGAACCTGATATCCCTGCACATTTTTCTAAAGGACATCATCATGGACTGGTCTAATGCTAGTGAAACAACAACCTGCCTGAGTAGATATCCTCTACCTCCAGAGAAAGAGCAGTACAAGTATATGCTTGCAGGTATCCTAAAGCATAGATTAAGGAATGATTCCTGTGAAAATTGGCTTTAATACTTCTCAAATTTAAAAATGTGGGGAAGCAGTAAAGATGAAAACCTGTGTTGCTTTTCCTAATCTGGTTGTGTGATATTATAGAAAGAACTGAACTTTAGAGTCAGTGACATGGATCAGAATCCTAATTCAGCCAATAGCATGGGTGACCTTGGATGCGTTACTTACATTCTCTGAATCTCAATTTTACCTGGGGAAAGAAAGATGATACCTTGTAGGGTTACTGTGAAGAACAGAAAAAAATATATAAAGCACTTAGTATAGGGACTAGCTTCTAGTAGGTAGTCAATAAAAGGCCACTGTCTCTTCCACAATTATGCTGACAGGTTCTAGTTTAAAATCATGATCATAAATCTCAAATGGGCAACACTTCACTTTCACCATGTCAAAAAAGACTGTTTACACTTTCTTCTTTTTCCCTGGCCTTCTAAATCCTCTGCATAATTACAATTCCTTGTTATCTCATAATCCTTTATGCTGTACCTGTAAAGCCACTAGTCAACCCTCATCTATGTCAATACTTTCTACCTTCCTTCGTGTCTTTTTGGATACAGTACCCCTGCTCCTATCTACAATTAACTCCCCATCATGCTTCGGGTCCTATTCTTTTCATCTTCTCAAGAACTTCATTCCTTCAATAACCCCCCTCACTACATTATTACCAATTTCTCCCTCTCTGTTGGACAGTTTGATTCTGATCAGTAACAAGCATGCTCTAGAACTGTACCATGCAATATGGAAGTTATTAGCTACATGTGGCTATTTAAATTAATGAAATGAAATTTAAAAATTCTGTCCCTCAGTTGCACTAGCCACATTTCAAGTGCACATGTGGTCTGTGATTTCCATACTGGGCAGTGCAGATTATAGGACATTCCCATCATCAGAGAAAGTTCTATGGGATTGCACTGTTCTAAAATATCCTATTTTAGAAACAAATACCATCTCCCTTGATACCATATCTGTATCTAGACTATCAAGACTTTTCTCTGTTCTTTCACAACACTTCTTAAAAGGGTTGTCTTAGCCACTGTCTACTTCCTTGACTAATTTCTCATTAGTCCATTCAAATCAGGTTCTCCTCCCCAAAATGCCACTGAAATTACTTTTGTCAAGGTCTTTAATGATGTTCATGATGGCAATCAATGATTATTTCTCTGTTCTTATCCTACTTGACCCCACAGAAATATTCTGCACAGTTGATAACCTCTTTCTTCTTCAGCTCTGGGATGTTACACTTTCCTGTTTTCCCTACCGAACTCTCCCTTTGCTGGTTTTCTCATCTGTGCTCTAAATCTGGAGAGAATAGAGCTAAGAGAACAGAGCTATAAACCCTACCAAAGTAATCTCATACAACACCAATGTTTTCAATACATCAATGTTTTCATATATCAGTGACTCAAAACTCTTTCTAGTTGTGATCGGTCTCCTAAACTCCAGATTTGCATATCCAACTACTTATCTGACATTTCCCCCTAAAAGTAAACAGGCATTTCTATTTTGACATATCCAAAATAGAACTCTTGATTTCAGGAGATTTTCAAGCTGAAACCTGTACCAACCTAGCCTCAATCTCAACAAATGGCATCAACATCGACCTAATTGCCAACACTTCGAAATCTTATTTGATTTCTTCCCCCCACCCCCTGCTAATATAATCTACCTCCAAAAACACATCCTGAATGTCTGTCTCCCTCTTCACTGCTACCACTGTACTCCAAGCCACCATCTTTTTTTCATCTGATGAGAGCCTCATAATTGGTTTTCATTCTCTACAAAACAGGCAGAATAATCTTTCTAAAACAAAACTTAGATTTATGACTCTCTCCCTGCCTAAAAGCTTTCCACTGCTTCCCACTGAATTAGAATTAAATATAAACCTCTTAGTTTGACCAAAATCCCTATATGATCTGGCCCCTGCCATTCTCTCTAACCTTACCAGCCACTTTTCCCTTTATTCATTATGCTTCAGCCACATTAGACTTTTTTTTGTTCCTCAAACCCACTAGTTTCAACCAAAGGATGTTTGCATTCACATTTCCCTTTGCCTTCTCTAGGATTTTTATATGGCTGGCTCCTTCGTCTTCAATATTTCAACTAAAATGTCTTTTTCAGTGAATCTAGTGTAGCCATCCATGTCTATCACATCACCCTGTTTTATTTTTATTATAGTAATTATCACTGATATTTTCTTATTTATCATATTGTTTAGTGCGTGCTTCTCTACTAGGCTATAAGCTCCTTGAAAACAGAAACAGTCTTATTTACCATTACATCCCAGTACCTTGGAAGAGTGCCTGGCACAGAGCAAGAGTTCAAAATATCTATGTAGAAGAAATCCATATATCATCTCTAATTTATATTCTATATTTTAAAAGAGCTGTTCGATTTTGAGATGAGGACAATTTCTACCACATTTTCTTCAGTGAAGTTCAATGTTTTCCAATGATTTTATTCTGTTTTGAATGAAGGCACTTATGGTCAGCAGTCAGTCTTAGAAGAAATACAAAATTATACATACATGTTACCCATGTTTATAAAAGTTTAAAACCCTGAACTGTTTGGAAACAACAAAAAATCCATTGGTTTGGGAGCTCTGAAACTTACCCTCTGATAGCACAGTGGCAGAGAATTTTCCAACAGGGGAGGAGTTCTCTGCATTAATATTCCAACAGACTCTCTTAAAAGAGGAATAACACTAAAGAAAAGGAAGACAGAAATTCATTAAAGTCACATTTTGACAATTCCATCGTATAAGAAAGTAATAATACACATCCCTATAGTATAATAGATTAGAGTAATATGAGGAAAAACAATACAATCATTGTTACAATTTTTTAATGTAATTAGAAGTCATTATCTAAAGTAAAACTAAGAAACTAGAGAAAACATATTATCAATATTATGAAAGATTAAATTTAAAATACTGAGTAATATTGGGCCACCTAAAAAAATCTAAACACAGCAGTCGGTTCAACTGTTATTTAAAATATGACTCCAATAGCCAGAACCTTCCAATGTAATCTGCAGAGCCTGTCTTGGCCAACTGGCCCTTAATATTTACCAAATATTTATGTGCATTTATCTCAATACTACTGATAAAGGAAGATACACAAAATATGGTATGTTCATCCAGAATTTCTCAGGAAAAAAAGAAAAGATCAGCTATATAGTATGTTTTTGTATACCGAACTTACAAAATTTTTATGTTTTCTTACTTTCCTTACTATACTTGTCAGAACACAAGGCACAAAAAGTTTTCCTCAAACTATTGTTTGAAAAAGTATTTTTTCCTAAACATGTGCCTCTCAAGTTTAGTCATTTTGATCATCTCTTTTCCAATCTTTATCCCAAGGAACTCAAACAAGGCCTGGAGATACTGGAAATGGAAAAGGCACTCAAATGGAAATCATGACACAAGTTCTATCTGCCATTAAACAGCTTTGGGCAAATCAAATAACCTTCCAGAGCATCAGTTTTCTCATCTATAAAATGAAGGAGTAAATCAAATATCTAGGCAATTTCTATCTGTAATATATGTGTTCATTCAATAAGGGAAAGGAGTCAAAGTACAAGAAATACTAGAGAGAGCATATATTCAGAAACAAAAGGAAATATGTTGTTTTTATATATTAAAAAAAAAAAAAAAAAGCAGTGTCACCATATGAAACATAAGTTATGCTTAGCAAACCAATTTACTCCGTCATTAATTAAGCAATCCACCAGGGGCTGCGGATTGAACCTGGGACCTCTTATGTGGAAGTCAGCGCTCAACCACTGAGCCACATCGGCTTCCCTGAGTTAGTTTTCTCATTTGTTTTGCTTGTTGTTTGTTTCTGTTTTCTAAGGAGGCAACGGAATCTGAACCTGGGACCTCCCCATGTGGAAGGCAGGTGCTCAACTGCTTGCGCCACATCTATTCCCTCCAAATGAATTTTATGAAGAAATTAATGTAAACAAAGTGATTATTAAGCATTTACTATATGTTTGGCATCATATTTTCTAGAACCACATAGAACTTTACTCTGTAGTTGTGGAAATATAGGCCTAGAGCACCAAAGTAATTTGCCTAAGGACACTGAATGGGAGAGCTGGAATAACAGACAAGGTCTTTTGACTTCAAGTTCAATTTTGAAAAATTCAATTCAATGAACATTTATTATAAGCCTGCCATTTGCAAAGCAAGTGCTAGATACTGGCAATAAAGAAATAATACACATTATTTTACTTCAAAGGAATTCATAACTTTTTTCCTTATGGCATGTTGATAACTTATTTTAAATATACCTTTAAAAATAAAGACCAGAGAATAGAAGATGATATGGAAGGCACACAGTATACACAATGAAATTACCGTGGTCTATTTAGCAATAAACTTTAAAAATAGTTACTGTTTAAGAATAATTAGGGAAACAGATGTAGCTCAAGCGATTGGGCTCCCATCTACCATATAAGAGGTCTGGGTTTCGATTCCCAGGGCCTCCTGGTTAGGGCAGGCCGGCCCGCATGGTGAGCTGGCCCACGCAGAGTGCTGGCCCGCACAGAGTGCTGGCCCAGCAAGATGATGCAACAAAAAGAGACACAGAGGAGAAGACAATAAGAGATGCAGCAGACCCGCGAGCTGAGGTGGTGCAAGAGATTGAGCGCCTCTCTCCTACTCCGGAAGGTCCCAGGATCAGTTCCCAATGCCACCAAAACAGAAGACAAGCAGACACAGAAGAACACACAGAGAGCAGACAATGAGCACAAAACAACGAGGGGTGGGGGTGCGGGATTTTAAATAAATAAATCTTTAAAAAAAAAAAAAAAAGAGGAATTAGGTTGTCTAATTTTCCCCCTAAGTATCTTGAGCTAAAACATAGTAAGAGATGATAAGTCCAATCTATAAAAATCCTTCAAGAGATGAGCCTTAAAACGCCAAGACAGTCCCTTAAACAGTCATAAAGTCTCTTAATAAATCACCCAGAACAACCAACCACACATTTATCCAAACCTTTGTTCAAATCTTTGTGTGAATTCCATGTATGTAGCCTCCCAAAGTTTGCTACTCCCTGCAACCAACTTTTTAAAAAAGAACTCGTACTTCAATTTTTCCCCTAAAATGGCTCTTTCACATGAGGTCCTTAGTTAGAGGATTCTAGAACTAGTAAACAAGTTCCATGATCACAGATAATACACTATTAGAATTAAAAAGGAATTTAGATATCACTCATTTTAACACTCAATGAGGAAATAGAATATAGAGAGTGTATTTTTTTTAGTAAGGATCAATTGAGGTTTTTATTGATTTTGCTATACTCAAATTTAGAATGGTTGCCTGCTTAGGTAAAATTTTAATAAAATGTTCACATTCAACAGTAATAACAAGCATTTCACCAAAGCATATGGATATGTCATTCTAATTTTCTCCAATATATAAGAATTTTAGCTATAGGAACCATAACAAAGCCATAGAACTGGTAGGGGGAATGGGATATTTGCTAAATCACATGGTGACATGCAAACCAAGGTTAATTTCTGTAAAAATTTCAAAGGTCATAAAAATGCAAAAGAAACCTGTAAAAAACTCTAGTTTTGCCTTTTAAAACTGTGTTTAACTCAGGAGTTTGTGGCCATATTTTTCTGATTAACTATCATGATGGGGAATTATAAAACAGATTTTATCATGGATCTATCTAGCCATAATGAAAGGATACGTAGAAAAAGACAAGCTTAGCAAATTCCTGACTGAGCTAAGACTTACAGTGCATCCAAACCCAAAAAGTAAGCATTTGGAAACAATTAGAGGTTCACTTCTGGTTGAGTAACCCAGTTCTAGCAATTTCATTGTTAAATGAAACACCATTTTCCTAGCATATATCAAAAGGGATGAGTCATTAGGTATATGAATTTACCAGTAAAAGAGGATAAAGATTTTATTCTTCAAAAGCTGAAAAGTAAACCAAATTTATAATTATACAAAGAACACAAAATTAATTTGAAAGCTTTAATCTTAAATGTAAATAGATTAAATTAGCAATAGTTACTATTCTTTACTGCCAGTAACTTTACAAATAGAAATACATTCAAATCTTGCTTCAGAAGCAGCTTTTAATGAGTTTCACCATTTCAACAGTAAATAAAACTAAGTAATTATAAACAAACCAAACAAAAGAAAATTAAAGATATGCATTATAAAAATGTCTAAGGAACAATCAGACTCATGACAATCATAATACTTAACAAAGAAAATTTTCAGAGAACTGAAACTGGTGCTTAGGACCAAGAGAATGAACATCCAATAGTAATAATTAAAACGATACTACTGATTCAACTTTGTGAGCTAGTTTAGGGGTTAAATCCTCCTGCAGATTATTAGGGTTTCTTATAACCTACAAACATAGAGAAAAATAACTGTACTTTTTAAAACAATCCATACATTGGAAAGTCTGGCATATAACATATCCTTGAAAATTTTCGGTTGACCAAAAAAGAAAAGAAAAAGAAAACTGACTAAAACTTGTAATGTATTTTACATTTAGACATGGTGTTCCTGCAGCAAGCTGTAAATGTATAGTCATATTTACATAAATACAATTATTCCATAGTGACAGACAATTACCTATTAATGTAACTTTCACAACCCTAGTATAGAATAGATAACCCAAAATCATACCACTGGGGATTGTGGCTTATTTTATAATTATGCCAAGTTTCAAACCTATGGTTTAAATCAGTACATATTTACCTAATACCACTTTACTAAATATTGGAGATAATATGTTGCCCCTGCTTTATTTAGTAATGGGGATAAGTTGCCCTTAGTTGCCTCAATAATGAGGATAAGAAAAGTACCCCTGGTTCTTGGAGAAAAAGTTTGGAAAAGGTTATTCTTTTCCTTAAGCTTCTGGAACTTTGTTATGACACCTAATGCATCTGGGTCTTTGGACCAAAAACATCAGTAAATAATGTCAAATTAGTAAATAATCCGTAACATCTTTGTTTATGTAGCACTTAATAGTTTTTAAAGTGCTTTCATAAGTTTTTTTCTAATGTGATCATCATTACAACCTTAAGTAACCTTAAGAAAACTTTAGAAGTACAGAATGTCACATATAGGCAAAACCTTACGAGATCATTTTGGCTAATTCTCTCAATTTACAGATGAGGAAATAGATTCAGAGAAGTTAAGACAGCTTGTTCTTTGTTAAACAAGCATCCAAGCATAGGTGAAAACGAATTATACTTAAGCAGAACGATCAGTATTCCCTCTTCTTGATGTACAATTTATTATCTTAGTAAAGCTCTTTTCTTTATACTCATGAATAAGAAACTAAAACAACATCAGCAATATAAGTAAAAAAAAAATCTTAAAATGAGCCATTATTTATCCTCATAAAGAGCAAAGGTATAAATAAAGAAGAAAAATGAATAGAAATCCACACTAGTAACCTTCAGTCAACTATTGAAAAGACAATGAAAACTGGAGGATCCTCTCTACTACCTCTGTAACTGACTGAAAGCAGTGACTAAGCTAGAATGGACAAAGGCAGAAGATGAAGCTCTTGAGGAAAACCTGTGTTTTAAAAAAGTATAGAAATGAAGAAACAGGACCTCAGTTATAAAAACTAGATGAGATGGCCAGAACTACTTATTTAGACTGTCAAAATCAAATGAATTGGGGAGCAGATGTAGCTCAAGTGGTTGAGCACCTGCTTCCCATGTATGAGGTCGCCGGTTCAATCCCCGGTACCTCCTAAAAGCAAAACAAAAAACCCAACTCGGGGTTGCCAATGTGGCAGCTCAGTGGTTAAGTGCCAGCTTCCCACATACAAGGCCCTGGTAATTCTAAAAAAAAATCAAATGAATTAACACTCAGGTAACTTCAGAGATCACTAAGTTTTAGCCCAAAACAGAAAAGAGAGCCCTAAGAGTCAGCAAAAAAAGTCAGCAAGAAAAATCCAAAGAATGGTACCAAAGCATTAATTAATCTCTGGGTTCAACAAGCCTCTTAGGAATCTGTGTCTAAACTGTGTCTATCTAGTTTTAAGTTAAAAATGGTGTATTTGTAACTGATCCAATCTACATGGTTCAAACCCCATCATTTCTTCAGAATTTATCAATAGAGCTTTGCCTCTAAATAAAAGGCTGTTCTGATCTGAAGAAATCCAGTGACAGATGTGTACTGGAGAGAAGCAGAAAAGGGATAAATGGTGGAGGTAGAACCTATTTCAGGTTTGATTTGGGGCTGGACCATCATAAGTCAGTGGCAGCGGTAATATGAACCTTTTCAAGAATTGGTCTTGAGCATCATGAAACCAAATTAACTAGGTCAGAATATTGTATGGTCTCACTGATATGAACTAAATACAATGAGTAAATTTATGGAGTTAAACTATAGAGTATAGGTTAGTAGGAGACAGAATGTAGATTGAGAAGGGGGAATTGATATTGATATATGTAGAATATTTAATAAGTTTGACTGTAAATATGTGGAAATGGATAGAGTTGATAGTAACACATTTTAATGACTATAACACTGCTGATTTATAAACATGACTGTGGCTGAAAAGGATTTTCCAGGGAGGTTAATGTTAATTGAAAGACAGCTAAAGGATAATCTAGGGACTGTATAATACAATGATTTTGGTGGTAGATGAGGATTGTGGTTAATAATACAAATACAAGAATGTTCCTCTACTATGAGGTTTAAGAATATGGTGAACCATGGGAAAAATACAACTAATGTAACTTACAGACTATAGTTAACAGTAATATTGTAATATTTTTGTAGCAAAAGCAAAGAAAGTACTATAGCAATGGTAAAGGTATTATCAAACATTTTTTCATTTTATTCACTGACAAGGAGACCTTGATCAGGTCATTTAATCAATCTGTGCTTATTTATTCATGTTTCTGAACACTGGAGAAACAACTGAGTTTGTTTTTGGGATTAAATAGGATAAATGTGCCTGGACAGGATTTTTTAAAGTAATGCTTCCATGATTTGTTAAGCTGCCATTTGTCTGTTATTTTATTTTTTTGAAGTTGAAATAAAGTAAAAAAAAAAAAATTTTTTTAAAGTAACTAGGTCAGAAATACTTCAGTGAACTATATTTCTTTGTTCCTGTCTTCTTTCCTTCCTCCCTCTTTCCCTTCCTTCGTTTGCTTTCCTTCCTACCTTACCTCCTTTCCATCCCTTCACTCCACCTCTTTTTTTCCTCATTGGATAAAAAATGAATGAAAGTCAGTTAACATGAAAAAAGAGCTTGTCACAGTAGCAAGAAGAGATGGCATTTAAGTGGATGGCACCAGTTTCCCATTAACATTCCTCTGGGATCTAAACCATGTAGACTGGATCAGTTACAAATACAGACAGGCCGGCAATTAACAGTCATGCTTCCTATGTGGCAGGCAGTATTCAGACTTTATATATATTAGTCCATTTAATCTTCACACAACACCTGATGAGGTATTATCATCTCAACTTTAAAGATGAAAAACTGAGGCATGGAGAGGCTAAGCAACTTGCCTAAGGTCACACACCAAGTGGTGAAACCAGAATTTGAACCCAGGCAGTTTGGCTACACAGAGAATGGTCTTAATCGATCTGCTTTACTGCCTCCAATAAGGTCATGGAAGTGGCTTTGCTGGCTCTCCCAAAGCACCTATACCTACAGGAGAGTCCTCACTTCAGAAGCAGATCTTAAAAGTGGTAGGAGGCTTGGACCATAGAAAGAGTTGAAACGACTCAGGAAGAGATGAACAAGAAAAATGACCCAAGAGGACCTTGGCAAGAGGCAATGACAGCTAACAATGCAAAAGTGTTCCACCATCAAGAGCTGACTGGTTTGGTAAACATGACCAGAAACAAATCCCTGACACCTAATTTCCGTTCTGGGCCTATATTCAATGCTGACTTTCAAAAGTCACATGTTTGCTAGGAGCAAACCCAATATATGAAATAAAAAGCAAAGGAAAAAGAACTCTTATTTGTTTACTAAACTTTTAAAAATATCACTGCATAAATACATTTTTTATTGAGTATATCAAAGTAGGTTTCTAATCACTGCATTATATTGGATGCTCACTACATTAAAATATTTAGTTGATGAGGTAGGAGTAGAAATCATGTTTCCAGAGGATTAAAGAAAACAATAGAAATTTATGTACAGGCTATACCTAGAAGTAGAGATTTTCAAATTAATTGTACGTCAGTTAATAATGAACTTTAAAACTGAAAACCAAAAGGGGCTGCTTTTTTTTTCTTTTGTACAGTAAGTAAATTAAAAGTGAAAAATCTTAATGTTTTCTACCTTTTTTGATTGTATTTTATCTTTTGAAGAGGTAAAACATGTAGATGATTCCACAGTCAAAGCTATATAAAATTACATACATTCAAAGTTTCCTTTTTAATCTCTTCTCCTTCCTCTGTCTAGAGAACTACATTTATTATATTTGTTTTTGGTTTATTCTACTGCTGTTTCTTTTTTAAATTATATGAAAACATGCAGATTGTATTTGTATCCCTTCTCCTCCTTATATAAAAGGTATTAGTACCACTTTTTTTTGTGTGTGTGGGTAAAAATCAAAATTTTCACAATACATACCAATATTTGTAAAATGATATATAAATATATATGCATATATGTGCATTTGCTTACATAAATGTTATTTTTTAATATATATATAAGTACTACTTATATGTCAAGTATGATTTTATTTTCTTAACAATATATCAAAGATCATGCCACATAACCATGGAGATTTTCCTCATTCTTTTTCTTTAGGACTCACAGGTCTCCTTTACTGATGGAATTCTTTCAAATCTTTTGAAATAAAAGCCACAAAGACTGATTTTATAAATGTGTCCTTTTATACATTGCCAATTTATCTTTGGTATACATTCCTAGAAGTGAGATTGCTGGTTGAAACGTAAATGCATATGTAATTTTGCTAGACATTACCAAACTTCCCCTCTACAGAGATAGCAAGTACCACTCTAATTCTTATCAAAAGGTAATGTAAACTTCTGAATATTTATCCACCTGATAGGTAAGAATCTCAATTTCCTTTTTTTTATGACTAAGGCAAGCAACTTTTGCATGTTTAAAGGTCATTTGTATATCTTTTCCTGTGAACTAAATGAACATATTCTTCCCCCATTTTTCTATCAGTCTGTTGGCCTTTTGGTTTACTTTTTATTTTTAGAAGTTTTCTCTGTATAAATTGGAGGTTTATTTAGGAGGTTTGCTCATGATCTAACTGGCAAATATTTTATCCCATTTTATTATACCTTTGACCATGCTCATGGTGCTTTTGCTTTCTACCAAATCGTTCTTTTTCATGCAGCTTAATTCATCAATCTTTTCTCTTACTGATTCTAGATTTTCAGCCATAGTTATTCCCCTAATATTCTCATGCTATAAAGTCATCCCGCCATGCTTTCTTCCAGTACTAGCATGGTTTCATGTTTTACTTTTAGGGCTCTAATTTATCTGGAGTTTATCCAGATATACAGTGTGAGGGACAGACCCAAGTTTATCTTCCTCCAAATTACTAAAAAGCTCCTCCTTTTTTCCACTAATTTGAGCTGCTGCTTTTATTATTATAACCACTAAATTTCTATATGCATATACATCTCTTTCTGGACTTCCTAATCTGTTCCATTATTAGTCTAATAGCTTTTCCAGGCATCTACTTTAATTATAAGGCTTTATATTTTATATCTTATTTTCAAGAGCTTTCTTGCTGTTCCTGCTTGTTTATTTTTCCTTATAAACTTTAAAATCAACTTTTACTAACCCACCCCCACCAGGAAAAAACCTGCTGGTATTTTTATTAGGATAGTTTTAACTTTAATAAACATAAGAGTAGACATATTTGTGATGTTGATTTTTCAAAAACATCAGTCAACAGAAACAAGGCTCTGTTCAGGTGTACTTTTGCATCTTTCAGAAGTGTTTTAAATTTTCTCTCACACAGAGAATCATCTCTAGATTATCTTTGTTGTTGCTACTGAAAAGGTGTCTTCCTTTTAATTATATCATTCAACTGGATTTTGCTCCTATATAAATGGTATTGATTTTTTGTATGTCAATTTTATATCTGGAACTTTACAAAATTATCTTTTGTGTAAAGTTTTCCCATGGTTCTCATTTGTTTTACAGTTATATAATCATATGCTTTGCAAAAAAAGATACACTTTTCTTTCCAATTCTTATGCCTCAAAAACTTTCCCTTGAGTAATGTTATTGGCTAATGACCACTAAAAATACTGTTAAATAGTAGTGGCAATAAGGAGAATCCTTGTCTTGATCCTGATTTTGGTGGGAATTACCCCATTAAGAAAGATGGTGACTTTTGGGTTGTTACACATATTGTATCATGTTAAAGAAGTATCCACTGATATCCTATTTTATTACTTTTTAAAAAATATCAGAAATGGGCACTGAATTTTTTCAAATGCTTTTTGGTATCCATGGTAAAGAGTCACATGATTTTATCCCCACATTGTATAATATGATGAATAATATTAATGGACTTTGTAATACTGAACCATCTTTGCATTCTGGGAAGGAAACCCAATTGGACATAATATAGTATTCCCAAAACATTTTTTAAAATAGTAAAAGTTATCTCTTCAAATATTATCAGATTATACATTATACTTGTAACTTGAAAGACAAATGAACTGCATTTCAAATAATCTGAATTTAAGATTTCCAGGTTATTTATCAAATCTTTTTAATGACTTCAAAAAACACAGAAAAAGGATAAGACAAAATTGATTTATTTTTAGGGACTAGAATCCCATTAGCACCGTAACTAGAGAGTACCTTGAGATACTGCAAACGCTTAACAGGAGAGTATAGCCTAATCGTAAAGCTTATTTAAAAAAGAGTCCAGAAACCATGAATGAAACATGGTTTGAGTGATAAGTAGTCCAGGCTTCAGTTTTCCTGTCCATCCATTCATCCATCCACCCATCTACCCTTTAATTCCACACTGGCAAACACCAACTCTTTTCTAAGCACTGGGTTAGGTATTAAGAATATAGCAGAAAGCTAAGATGTGAACACACTCAAAGGTGACCCCCCTAATGAATCACATCCTTGTATAATCTGCTCCCCACTGAGTACGGGGGCAGAATCTGGAACTTGCTTCTGGCCAACAGAATATGGCAAAGGTGAAAGGATTTTGCAGATGTAATTAAGACCCTAAATCAGTTGATTCTGAATGAATCAAAAGAGAAATTATCCTGCATAGGCCTGACTTAATCAGATGAAAGTTCTTAAATGAGGGATTGGGGCCCTCCCTGAGGTTAGACTCTTTCCTGTTGACACTGAAGAAATAAGCAGCTATGAATTCTACAGATGCACAGAAATGAATTCTGCCAACAATCAAATGAGCTTGGAAGAGGACCCTGAGCCCCAGATGAGACCACAGCCCTGGCTGACACCTTGCTTGCAACCTATGAGACCCTGAACAGAGGACCCAACTAAGCCCTGCCCAGTCTCCTGACTCACAGAAACTGTGAGATAATAAATGGGTGTTGGTTTAAGATGGTAAATTTGTGGTAACTTCTTACACAGCAATAGAAAACTAAAACATATGGTAATTCTCTTACAGTCTGGTAGAAGAGATATTTAAACAAATAAGTTTAAAGGAATGTGATAGGTGCAATAACAGAAATATTCAGGTGCCAAAGAAACAGTTAATTCTACACAGCAGTGTCAAAACAGGTTTCACAAAGATGTCCCTTGAGGTGAATCTTATGTAAGAGATGTTTAAAAGGTAGACATTAGCAGGAAAGACATTCCAGGGAGAGCGTATTTGTTGAGTAGAGACACAGAGGTATATACTAACCTAGTATGTTCTAAAAAGTGCAGGCAATTTGGTACCACTGAAATTCAGGGCAGGAGTCTTCAAAGTGGAGTACATATAGGAGTATGTACTATATTCCACAATTCTGGGGGCAGCACTCACACATACACAAAAAAATGCCCCTGGGGGTGCCCACATTTTCTAACAGATGTTAGGAATAAATAGTTTTAAGAGAATAAAATTCCAGATCCTCCACTTCCACAGATACTCATTCCTAAAACTGACGAGACTGAGACGATTCCTCTAGTAGGCAGTTTTCTGTTGTTCCCCTCAATTTCACAATCACCTTTCAAACATGTGACAAAGAAAAACGAAACATCTCAACCACCCAAATATTACTATGGTGAACTATGCCAGGTTTTAAAAATATTTTGGGTACCAAAAAAAGAAGAAGAAAAAAACAACCACAATTTAAAATACTAATGTCTGACAAGCTTTTAATAATAAAGTCAACATAAACCCGAGGTACAGTTTGTGCCTTTCCCTATTTTATATAAATTCTTATTAAGGGCAAAGCATGGCAGTAGAAACAATGTATTCTGGCCCATGTTAGGATATGCTGGGTTCAGATATATTGTATATATACCTGGGATGGCTGGAGTGTTGACAACTTTATTAATGATCTCTCCTCTACTATCCCTCAAATATTAACAAAGAGTATATCACTCTTGAGAGAAGTCCCATAAAAACTTTGTCAAACAATAGTAAAAAAACAAAAAAACAAAAAAACAAACTATATTTAGTAATAGCAAGAAACTATAAATGCAATGTCATTAATTTACAAAATATAATGACCTTAAAATATGAAAAAATTAGAACAAACTCACTAAGCTAGAATCTAGAATATAGGCTACCAGAGGACAGGGTGGGGACATGGAATGGAAAGTTAAGGCTTAAAATGTACAGGTTTCCTATTTGGAATGAAGAAACTGTTTCAGTAATGGATGGTAGTAACGGTAGCACAACATAGTGAATGTAATTTTGAAATATATACCTAAATGTGGTTAAAAGGGAAAATGTTAGGTTGTATATATGGTAACATAATAAAAAAATTTTTTTTTAAATCCATGGAACTACACTACACAAACATTGAGCCCTAAGTTAAACCATGGACTATACTTAATAGAATAATTATAAAAATGTGCTTTTATCAATTGTAAAAAATGTTCCACACCAATGCAAGGTGTTAATAAATAGGGCAGTGTATGGGAATCCTGTAGTTCATGCATGATTGTTCTGTAAACCCACAACTTCTCTAATAAAGAAAAAATAAATAAATATTAATTTGTTAAAGAGGAAAGCTGGGAGTATAAGTTAAACAAAGGAAATTACTCAAATATTTTCAAGTTGGCTTTAGAAAATTCTTATTCACTTTAGATAGTGATAACATGTGGAGTACAGTGATAACCAAAAAAATAATAAAAAGTAAATGTCTGTTGTTACAATTCAATCAACTCCCTATTTAGACAGCACCCTACTTCATAAAATGCATGAATAGCGGAGACTTAGTTTAGCAGATTGTGGCAAAATTCATGATAGATAAAATATATCCTTTACATACTGATGAATCCAGATAGGTTTCCAATTATTTGCATCTGCTACTATAGTAACAAAAAATGGCATTACTGATATGACTAAGGGATAAGAGCTTGCTATGACTATAGCTCATGAAGAGATTTTCAAATTGTTAGATACTTTTATTCCAGGATTTGGGGTGCAATGACTTGGCATAAGATTGGCCTTATTGGTTATGTCTATGCTTTAAGCCCTCTTTTAATCTGGAAATACTATTTTATTTTTTAAAAAACTCTGGTTTCCAAAAGTTTAATATTGATTTGGATGAAGGATTTGATGTCACAATTAAAAATATATTAAAATCCATGCCTTTTTTAAAGTGCTATGTGAGGAACCCAGGTTTTGATACAACGTAAAATGGTTGCCATGGAAGTGAGTGTGACAGTTTGAAGTGATTTTATGAATAACGAAAAGAAAAAGAAGAATCCATTCCTGTGGGTGTGAGACCCCTTTGATGGGACTACGTCAGTGAGGCGTGACTCAGGTTGAGCCTCTGCCATCTTGCCAGTGCTTATATAAATGCAGACAGAGACAGGGAGACACAGAGAGAAGGAAGCCACCATTTTGATTCTGTCATGTGAGAGAAAGGTCTGCAGGAAAGCGGAGAAGCCCCCAGAAGCTGAGAAAGGTCCCAGAGTCTGGAATCGGCAGAGCACAGAGGCTCGAAAAGAGGCCCCCTAGGAGCTGGGCTTACAAAGCAGCTCAGGGTTGAAGAGCCAAGTCATATGCATGATAGCCCCCAGCTGAACTCAGGAAGAAAGCGGAGCAGCAGAGACAGAGAAGAGGCCCAGAAAGAGACAAGCCCTATGCCTAATCACCCACAGCTGGGCTCCAAGAGATGATGACCCCGAGAGGAAGAGATCAGCTGCCGTCTTGCTTCCCCACGTGTCAAGATCCCAGGATCACCAGTAGCTGACTCTGGTGAGAAAGCATCTCTGATGGTCCTTAATTTGGAAATTTTACCACCTCAGAACTGTAAGCTTCTTCCCCTAATAAAATTCCCATTATAAAACTCAACCCATTTCTGGTACATTGCATCGGCAGCCCTGTGGCAAATTAAGACACTGAGTAATAATATATTTAAATAATTGAAAAATGGAGTAAGATTTTCTCTGGCAGAAAAAAAAGAGGCTGATTTGACTAACTGGGTTGACAATATGACTGGCTTTATCAATAAAGTTATACAGAGGATATTTCCATTAACCAAATATACTAAATCTTTGAAGCAGTTTAAAGTTTCAAATATCAAGCATTGAATATTCTGTAATATAGGCATAAATTTATAATCAATGTTTTGTAGGCAATAATAGCATTCCAGGTAATAGATAAGCAAAGGTCAGAGGCAGCAGAGAAGAGGATATCCTTTATAAACAAGTGATAGAACTAAAACACAAGGTGATATGATATACAGGAACTGCTATGGAAAATTATTATGGCTTGAAAGGCAGGTGGGGTCAGATAATAAAGGATGCAGCAGTGAGACATCAACAGGTGTAGAACAGATGTCCATTCATCAAATTACCATTTATACTTACACCATGCCTTGTTCATTTTTCTAGTTTAGCTCTGTTATGTTTTTATTTGTGTACAGGTCTATCTCTCATACTACTGGGTGAGCTGTATTCCACTTCTATGGTACACTGTCCCACACTACAGTTAAGTTTTCTTAATTCAGAAATAAACCTATACAAGTCAAAGAAAGTCCATATTACAAGATGGTAAGGCATAAATAAAAGAAAAAGGAAAAAGTTTTAATTTTTAATCAAAGAACTATATGTATACCATCATTAGATTCTAAATTACTACTAACAATAAGTCTAGTGATATTACACTATTTTTCTTCCTT
Organism: Cabassous unicinctus; assembly: GCA_029593785.1. NCBI lineage: Eukaryota > Metazoa > Chordata > Mammalia > Cingulata > Chlamyphoridae > Cabassous > Cabassous unicinctus. The sequence continues at coordinate 8,148 of JAQZBX010001839.1, read as the reverse complement.
TGTAATAGAAATATAAATAGCAAACCACAAAACAAACCAAATTAAACAGTTCATTATTGGAACCAACAGGATAAAGTAATAATATACTGATTTTGACTTTCTTCCTTCAATTTAGCTGTTATACTTCAACAAAAGCAGTGATGAAATACATAGTATTTCCTTGGAGAAACTACAATTTTAATATACCAACAACAAAAAAGGTTGGGTCAGAATAAGGGCAAAAATATCATGCCCTGCTCTTGGTCAGAAATTTTCCATTTAACAAAATAAGTAAAAATTAATAAGTATTTTGACATACTACTTATTTCACTTTATGAATAAAAAGATACATATAAAGTCTGAAACTATGCTTCTGTTTCTTTTATTAGGATTCAATAAGTAGCTCCTCTCATTTGACTTTCTGTGGCGTTTTTGGCATTAGGTTGGAGGAAAAAATGCTGTGTGCTTGCTGTTTAAAAAGGAAATAAACGCATTTCAACAATGGAGTCTTGAATAACTCAGACTAGAAGATGGTATCTTAGAAGGCTCTTTTCAGTTTGCTTCCAAATAACCATTTTATATTTGTGGTACAGTGCTTTCATCAGTTAACTGCAGATATTGTGCATGTCATTTCCTACAGATAATGTCTATAATTACTAGTTAAATATGATTAGTGAAAAAGCATGAAAGTTTTATTAAGTACCCAAAACACTTTTTTACTTGGAAACAAAGGGCTTGAAAAATCTTAACTGATTTCTTACAACTCCAATGATTCATGAAAATCTAAGTATCTTTTGGAAGTTAAGAAGTGCCACAAAGGTCACCCCTATAGCTGCACAATGGAAAGCTGTGGAATACCTAAATAAGTAATCTGAGCTACCATAATCACCACGAAAAGTGCTGAGAGCTAACTTAGGCTAAGGTTATCAAAGTAAAATGGAGATAGCTCCTAATGTACAAATTGGTTGTGTTTTAAGATATTTTTTAATTGACTATTGAAAAACCAACATTTTCCTATAAGTAACAATATAAAAAATGGTTAGGGTCAATATTGGATATTTTAATCAGAGCATAGTGCTATAACTGTACTAAACTATGGTGAACAAAACAATCTGCTCTCTCTTCATGGGTCGAGAGATAACCCCAGCCCTGGTGGAAATAGCCAACTCATGAAACTAACACCTGCAACCCCAGAGACTCTGGCAATTAAGGAATATTTATGAATTATGTGTGTGTGTTTGTGCCTGTGTAGTGAAGGTGAAGAGACTAACTTGAGATTTTCCTCAGGTTAGGAATTTTAAAATATATTTTTGCGTGGTTTACTGGTAGTTCTGAGAATTGAATTAGTGCCTGGTGCTATATCCTCAGAATGTAAGAAAGTATTGGGGACAAAGCAGGTGGTTCAATAAAAACTACTGAATGTTTGCTAAATGATATAATAACATAATTAAGGTCTCAATTTTATAAGAATATCTGCTATAAAAAGTGTAAAATAATACTGAAATTCCTTTCAGCATTACTGCACTTACTGCATTTCTTCCAATATTTCTAAGACCCTCTGCCAGCTTTTTTTAACTAGATTTCCTCATCTGAACTGCAGAACACAGAAAATAACTTGAATAACTGTATCTCAGTTCCCCCAAGGATAGCACATAACCAGTACCTTTGTAAATGCATAGGTGAGAAGTTAATAATTACATACAGTGGGTGCCCTAGGGCATTAGGGCTTAATTCTCTCCCAGAATGACCACTGAGAAAGGCTGTCATATTAATCAGTATTTATAAACATTCTCACTATGATGCTTTGTTTTACATATGATTAAGAAATGCAATTACTTAGAAATAACGTTCTCATTTGTTCAATTTTACAATATGGATACATACAAAAGCAGCAAGTTAAAATCCTTGGCAAACTGTTTACCTTTGTCTTTGTCCCCATAAGTATAGCTCATAAATTATAACTTCTCTTGAAAGGTAAACCACAAAGGAAATTGTTAGGCAACACCCAAAACCATTTTTGAAAAAAAAAAACCACTCCATAATTTCTCATATATACAACTATTTGAAAATCTGGTAGCTTTCTACATGGTAAAAAAAAAAAAAAAATGCTTATATTATACTTAATATAGGCCATAAAAATGATCTATTTAACCACAGAATCAACAAGTTTTATCAAAATCAGTATCTGGTGTAAATCCTGTACTTATGAACAGTAATGATCATCTGTGATTCAGAATTTCAAGTTAATTTTTTCATTAGTTATTTTCTTTCCACTTAGTACCTCTATTTAGTACCTGCCATTTCTAAAGTGTGTACCATAATTTGCCTTTAAAAGTTGAGATATTTTTCCTTTACTATGACGAGAAATAGAAGTAGTATTTAAAACTTTTTGTAAATAACAAAATGACATTTTCTTTTAATTACAAAGCTTTTTGTTTGTATTTACAAATGATTACAGTAAAAGTGTACAAAGGGGGACCTGGTGAATTATAGAGAACTGTTTTTAAAAATAGCATCAAGGCTTCAGATATGCCTTACCAATTACACTGAGATTCAATGCTACAACTGATAGTTCTGATTTATGCATTCTAAGCTAGGAATTTGCTTTCCAATCCAATTTACTTTAATAATGGCAGGGGAAAGGCACAAAACCACTCTGAAATTTCTTACAGGAAGTGTATTTTTGGAAAATTCAAGATTACACTTTCACTATTATCCTCAAGCTCCTACTTTTCATTAGGAAACAAAATTCATCACAGTACAACCCAGTTTTACCCAGAAATTTATAATATCACCCTCTGTCTGTGTTAGATAGTGTTGAGAGAAAACCTGTCTTTTCCTAAGAAATCACTTGCACTCTGAAAGTGAAAATGGTATATTGGGTAGCTTAGGAGGAGTAAATGCATATTTCTATACCAACATATTTCTATACCAACATTAGCCTGGAAAATATGTAATGAGTATCATTAGTTCTCTTGCTCATCATGAATTGTAAAAATATATATATATGAATTAAGGGTAAGAAAAATTACTTCTTTATATTCTATTTTGTTGAGACCTTGAGATTTTTTACCTATTTCCTAAAGTCAGCATTGGCTAATCAAACTCTTAACAATTTGAAAACATCTCAGTGCTCTCTTTGCAAAGATGGCATCATCAAATGAACACATGAGTAAATTAAAAAAAAAATTTTTTTTTTAACAGAAAAAGAGACTAAACTGAGATTTCTTCATTTTGTACTTTGAGGCCACTTTTTTTAATAGTCCTCCATTTAAAAAATTGTTTTCTTTATTAAGACATAAGTCAGAAATGTTGGTTTTGCTTAGCAAAATTAGAAAAGAAGTATAATTTAAAACGTAAACAACCCAGAGAGAACCAATTAACATTTAGGGAATATATATATTTCCCCTCATACATGTCAAGAGAAATATACACTTCAGATATACACTTTTCACAAGAATGACTCATTCTTATGTGTGCTCTATACCTTGTCATTTATTGTCCTCTGCTCCCTCATAAAGCATGCCAAAACTTTAGTGACTTAAAATAATAACTGCATTATCCCCCATGTAGAGCCTGTGAATGAGCTGATATTGACCAAACTTATCAGTACATATACCAGAAACTGAATAGTATTTTAAAAAAAAAAAAAAAAGGAAAGAAAAATTACTGCAAAGAAATATTGTTAACAATGGTAATGTAACCTCTGGGTGTTGTGATCCTGATGGATTTTTTCTTTACTTCTTTATGCTTTTCAGCATTTTTCAAATTTTCTAAAATGACTATATATTATTTTTATAATCAGAAAAGTAAAAAAAAAAAGAATTAAGTCAGAATATACTTTTATATACATAATACAAAAATATTAAGAAATGAGCAAGAGGTTCAGAATATCAGGAAAAAAAGCCTAAAGAAAATCCATAAACCTGGGTTCTCTTGGCTGGTGGAACTGTGGCTAATTTTTTTCCTTATCCTTTTCTATCTATGTTACCAGGTTTCTTTGTCAACACAATTATTTCCATAGTTTAAAAAATAGCTACTTTTAAATATGCAATTTTCATTAAATCCACAGCCTACCTGAAAACTGGCTATCACCTGAGGACACTGTTTGCCCCCCAGTGCTGTCAAGGAGTGCTGTTTTCTCTCCTACACTCTAAGTACTAGTGAGTCTTGTGAAAAGGTAACTGTCCTCCTTCCTTATCACTATTAATTCCATATCACTGTTCTACCTCATGCCAAAAGAGTGCCTTTAGGGCCCAAGCCATCAGATTAATCCACCTTCTACCCATCCTTGATGCCAATGTTAAAACTCTGGTTAGCTCCCTTTTAGTCACTAAAGAATTTAGCAACATGCTTACCTTTCCACCTCTACACATTGCCCTACACTTGTGTTAAATATCCATGTGGACAATCTACTCAAACATTTGGGCTCTAAATAATTTTATCCTTCATCCCATCTCAGATCCCCACTCCTAGACCTTAAGATCTCAATGTCAAGCATCTCACAATCTGAACAACCCTTTCTACTTCTAGATAACTCCCCTTATACCTGACTTTTAACACTTCTCCCTAAGTAGAACCTTCAAACCACTGGCTCTATCACATTTTTCATAATATCTGTCATTACTCTTAAACCTTTATTTCCCACAACTATAATTCCTGCTTTGCTTCTTTCTCTCCCTCTGTCAGTATTCACCTGCCAAAACCCTAAACCTGTTAAATCCAACTCTCTGTCTATCCCATACCTTTTACTAAGATGGGAAAAACACAACTGTGCTGGTTGTTTTCACTTTAAATTCATGACCACAAACCTCAAAGTGGGACCTCAACACTGCCAGGCAATGACACTGTTCTGCTTTACAGATAAAGGCCTTGAGAGAGAGTTGATACTTGCTGTCTCCATTTCCTCCCTTTCAGTCTCTCTTGAAGCAACTCTGATCAGGCTACTGTAATTATCCTCTCTCTCTCATACATCATCAATTTTTCCACAGCTCCTATCTTCAAAAAGAAAAACAATAGCCATAAATTAAAAAAAAAAAACCTCTCTTGACCAAACACCCCCTTTTCAGGTATTATCCCTGAAAGAGCTAACTATACTTGCTATCTCCATTTCCTCCCCTCTCATTTTCTCTTGAAGCTACTTCAGTCAGGCTCTCATTCTCATCACTCTTCTGAAACCACTCACATCTAAACTACCAATTATCAGTCCCAGCAGCATTTAACAAGGTTACCTCCTTCCTTTTAGAAACACTTTCTTTATATGACTTCTAAAACAACATGTACTTGCATCTTTCTTCCCACTGGCCACTCCACTTCACTCCTGTTTGCCAGAGCTGCCTCCTTTTCCCTACCTTCACCAGTGCTCAGTCCTCAGATCTCTTCTCCTTTCTATCTGAGCTCATTCTCTGGGTGAATGCATCTAATCTCATGGCTTTAAATACCATACAAACACTAAACAAACCCCAACCACTGCCCTGAACTCTATCATTCTCTGCCCTGCTCATTACACTGCTTCTTGCTGTTCCTCACACATGCCAGGCCCATTCCTGCCTCTGTGTTTATACGTGAAGTTCCCTCTACCAGAAATGTTTTTCCTCTGAATCATCCCTTGCCCCACTCCTTCATCATTCAGATCTCCACTCAAATGTTACCTCATCCACAGGCGTTCCCAAGTCCTTCTAAAATAGCATCTCCTTACCATGATTCATAGCACATATTGCCACCTGACATTACATTATTTATTTGTATGTTCATTTGCTTTACTGTCTTCCCCATTAGAATGTAAGCTCCATGAGGTTAGGGTATTTGATTATGTTGTTTATTGCCTGGCACAGAGTAGGCACTCAAACAATTATTGAATAACTTTAAAATACATTAAAGTTTTATAGTTATCTCTAATGGGTGGGATTATGAGAACATTTCTCTGTTGAAATTATACATTTCAGCAATGTCTGAATTTACTTATAATCAGTATGTATTAGTTTATCAGAAAAAAAAACAAAAATATCAGAACTTAGCAATAATGAAAAGAAATCAAATTATATGAACCTGACACTATATATTTATATAAACTACAGAATAAAAGTTTTATAAATAGGTCAACAGGACCTGGACAAAGATGACAAATAGGTTTTATCCTGAAAGTCGTCTGTAGTTGATTGGTTGTGGCTACTTGAAGCACAGTATTGAAAGGGACCTTGAAGCTAAATAAGGTTCACAGGAAAGAATACCACAATAAGGAATGTCTTACAGGAGAATAGAAGGGATAGGGATGGTGGCATTCATGTCAAATAAATGCCACTCCATGACTTTAAATCTACATGTGGACTATCCTCAAACCTACCTTTTCAGCTGAATGCTCCTGAGAATTGTATCTTTGTACATATTTGCACACCCATTGCCTACTTGAACTCTCCATATAAATGTCTAATGGTACAACCAAAACAGAACTTTTGATCTGCAAGCCCCTTGAAAAAAAAAAAAAACCATTACTCTTCCCTTGATCTTCCCTATTTCAGAAATGACACCTTTATTCACTCAACTGCCCTAGTAAATTTTCTAGTTGTCCTTAATTACCCTTTCACTCACCTGACCCACAGGTTCATAGCCACAAGCAAATCTCATTTGCTCAAACCTTCACTCCCCACCCCACCCCACCCCGAAACATTTTCTAACTTATCTGTGTCTCTCCATGTTCAAAATTATTACTTTAGGCCCAGTCACCATCACCTCCCACTTGGTCCACTGCAGTAGCTTTCTAGCTGGTCTGCCGGTTTGTACTCTTGCCCCCTCACAATCCATTACCCACACAGCAGCCAAAATTGTAAAATTACATAAATCAAATAATGCCACTTCCCTATGGCTTCCCACTGCACCTGGAATAAAAATACAAACTCCTAATCCTGGTTAATTTTTCCCAGTCTATCTCTTCTACTTTATCTCAAAACACTTGCCCCTTTCTCCCTATGCCTTCAGTCATACTGGCCTCCTTTCAGTGGCAAGGCTGTTTTCATTATAGGGCTTTTATATTAACTGTTCCCTAAATAAGAATCTTCCTCATTTATGACTGTTCAAATCTCTGTTTAAATGCTACCTGTTCAGAAGTCTTCCCTTATCACACAACTAAAGTGGATGCTCAGTCACTATCTCATCACCCTACCTTAAGCCTCTATGCAACACAAATAATACTTGGTATTTGAGTGGTCTTTTTGTTAATTTGTCTGTTGTCTCTCTGCCCAACTAAAATGTAAGATCAAAACAGCAAGGATCTTCTCTTTTTCACCACCCTCTGGCCAGATAAATATTCTACCACCCTACTTAATAAATATTTATTGAATATGATTATGTAGTTTTTAAATGTGTTATATTTCAGTAAAAAGTTTTTTTCTCTCTCTGTGTGTATTTATTTATTCGTATTTGTGGAATAACTGAACAGGAATAGAACTAAATAAGAATTCCTTGTTTGGAAATTGAAAAAGTAACTCTCTGAGGTTGAAAACACATGAAATTAATTCTGATTCAAATATGTGCTGTGTACCAACTTTTTGCCAGGCAGAGTGAGGTGCTGACTTTACAGTCTGCCCTCAAGAAGCCTGAGAGAGACAATAACATAGGTTACTTTAATATAGTAAGTAAATGCACGAAAGGAGCTGTAGAAGGTGCTACAGGTATACTTAACCCAACCTGCAAAGTGGAGAATCAGAAAATGCTTCCTGAATGAACTGCCATTTAAACTGAAATCTGATATGAAGGACACATTATGTGTGTGTGTACATGTGTGTATATATATATATATACACACACGTACACAAACACACAGGTGTGGGGGGAAAGGGAGGGAGAAAAGGAGTAGGTAGAAGAAAGAAAAGAACAGATAATGCAAGAATATTTTGAAGAGATGAAATATGAGCAAAGCCCAGAATCCAGAGAACTCAAATATGTTCAGGGAACTAATTAACTATGGCCAGAGAACAAAGCATAAATTGAGAAGTAGTGAGGAGAAACTGAAGAGATAAACTGGGGTAGTATCACGAAGCCCCATTAAGGAGTTTATACTTTATTCTGAGGGTAACAAAGAGCCAATGAAGGAGTTTAAAGCAAAACAAGGGAAGTGGGTGTGGCTCAGTGGATAGAGCCCCCGTTTACCATATGGGAGGCCTGGGTTCGCGT